>VZRU01020894.1:323306-338846 GCA_013398155.1 Pedionomus torquatus
TTTTTTTGGTGTCTTGTAGCTTTGCCATGGGCTGGGATATGAACAACTCAACTGATTACTGGATTGAGGATGAGGAGAATCATCTCAACTCTGTTATAGATTACAATACATACGAGTTTCTCTGTGAAAAAGGTGATGTGAGAAATTTCAGTAAATTATTCCTCCCTGTATTTTATGCATTGGCCTTCACTGTTGGAGTGGCTGGAAATTCATTAGTGGTGGCTATTTATGCCTATTGCAAGAAACCGAAGACTAAGACAGATGTGTACATCATGCATCTAGCCATAGCTGATTTGCTCTTGCTCTTTACACTCCCTTTTTGGGCTGCAAATGCAGTGCAGGGATGGGAACTTGGAAACTCCGTGTGCAAGCTCACTTCTTCTCTATACACCATGAATTTCAGCTCTAGCATGCTGCTCCTGGCCTGTATCAGTGTGGATAGATACAGAGCCACTTCCGAATCCCAGGGTCAGAGAAGAATTGGTAAACGCTGCAGTGTTACCTGCATCTGTGTCTGGCTATTTGCCATATTCCTCAGTATCCCTGAACTGATATTTAATGAAGTCAGGAAACACAATGACAGGAATGAATGCCTCCCTGTATTTCCAACAAACATGGAAACACTCTTAAAAGCAACCATTCAAATCCTGGAAATTATCCTGGAATTTCTGCTTCCTTTCCTAGTAATGCTGATCTGCTATTCAGCTACTGCTCGAGCAATCTTCAGATCTGCAAATACCAAAAAATCTAGACCCTTCCTCGTTCTGCTGGCAGTAGTGGCTACTTTCATTATTACCCAGCTACCTTACAACATTGTTAAGTTCTGGCGAGCCATAGATATCATCTACATGCTGATTACCGACTGTGATGCAAGTAAAACCATAGATGTCGCACTCCAGGTCACCAAGAGCATAGCTTTGTTTCACACCTGCCTGAACCCTCTTCTCTATGTCTTTCTGGGTGCCTCTTTTAAAATGCATATTATGAAAATTGCAAAAAATTATGGATACTGGAGAAGACAACAACAGAATGGAAGACCTGAAGAAATTTCTATGGATTATGAAGACCACACTGAAGAAACAACTAGTTTCACCATATAGACTCTCCATTACTTTCGCTATTTTATATAATCAAGAGAATTATTTACTAATCCAGGGAGTATTATTTCAACAGCTCTTTCCCTCCAAGTGAACTTTCAGATTAATTTCTGAATCTGCAGACTAGCGAAGTGGACCATACTGATCAAAATTAAGCATCAGGCAAGAACTAAATACTGGGATGCCTAAAAACAACTAGAAATGTTTACTAAAAAAGGAAAAGGAAAGAAAAAAAGAAAACAGAATAAAATTCAAATACCTGAAAACCTGCAGGATTCAAATTTAAGTGTCACAGTATGCAGCAATTAGATAGCTGCATAATGAGCAATCTGTATATGTTTAAACATTTAATTAAAACAGAAAAAGAAACCATTAGTAATAACACAGCACTACAGGAACTTTTATACCAAAAGTTAATAAAAGTTCCAACTTCTCCAACTACTTGGTGCAATTTTTGAACATTTGCCTAATAAATCAGTTCCATTTTTTTCCCCTCAGCTATCATTCAATAGATAGCCTTGCAGCTTGAAATGAAATACCAGTTCACGGCTGAGAATTGGGGTAGGGGGAAAGGTCAAGATTCTCTGGGTGTTTCCACTTATGTATAGCAACAGCATCTTCCACAAAAAACTGTAACTCCTTCTCTGTAACTACCAAAAGTGACATTTCCCCTCTCCTTTCCTGTTCACCCTAGACTTCAACGTCCCAGATCTCTGTAAATGTCATGTCAAATGTAAGTGCCAAGGTAGCGCAGTCAAAGCATTAGCAGAAATGTAAGAAATAGTTAAGTTAATAGTTAAGTTAGGCCCTTCAGATATGGGGCCTGGAATTTCTAGCCAGAATTTGTAAAACGAATAAAACACTGCAATAACTGTACCAGCTAAAATATGCGGAGACACAATAAAACAAACACAAAAAGTGCACTGGCTGACATTTATTCACATCTTTATATTTGCTTTGTTTTAATGAGTATTGACATCTTTTGTCACAGGCATTTATCAACCAGCAAAGGCTAGAGGCCCCGGCTGATGAATGAGCGAGGTTCTGACCCTATTTGGAGTTCATGTTGGTGGGATTTACAGCTTTTCCACTAAGAGATACCAAGTCTGTCCCCTGCCATAAAGCTCGCAAGAACTCCAGGAAAACAGCAGTTTTCCATGAGTCTCTGGAAGCATTTGAAATATACTGACATATTAGCTTTCAAAATAAAAATAGTGGTATTGCAGCATACTGCCCCGTGCCTGACCTATGGCTTATGAAAGCCAACAAGAGTCTCTCATTTTTAGGCACTGTTCCTAGTTACACAATTATGGACTGGAAGAAAAAGCTGTCAAATGACAGACAAGAAACAACAGTAACATAAACAAGACACAAGACTCTTCTGTTTGGATGACAAAAGCCTACATAATTTCTGCCCAGTATTTTGAGAAGTTCTAAGGCATGAATGGGTAAGTCAGAAGTGCTTTACAGATGGTCTACAGATACACCATAAATCTTGCGTATTTAAGCCCTACTGGATTTACTGCAGACATGCAAAGCACCCATGCAGATCACAGTGAGAAAATCCAGTTCTTCTATGAAGCAACTTGACTCCTTGTATGTGTGATTTATGATTTGTCATCAGAAATAGTGGTTGCACACAGACTGACATTCTGACCAGGCTGTCAGGATTCTGGAATTCCCAAGCATCCACGTTCTAATGTCCCACTTAGAGTAACAAGGGAAAAAAGACACCAACCAAAAAAAACCCAAAACCAAACTAAAGCAAAGCAGAAAAAAACCACCCCAAAAAACAACCATGTAGAAACGGAGAATCTGACTAAGTCAGAACTGCTTGCATGTGTTTCTTAAACTTCTTGAAATTCTCAAACACTTTTTTGCACGTCTTATTTCTAATAAAAATATTGAGGACAGATTAACAAAGACAAACCAAGTCATCCTTACTGTCTTATGTTTACTCTCCTTTTCATAACTCATGTAACTAATTTTATGAATAATATTTTGTGTGTATAACCTCCTACAAACTTTCCGATTAATTCCTTAGGAACTGCAATGCGTAGCTGAGACACACAGGTCCAGAGCCAAATTAGCAGCCAGCAGTTAAGTGACACTTCTCAGGTCAAAAGCCAAGATACCATTCGTCTTTTGTCACCAGTTTTGCAATACTAGAGAAGAGACCAAGCCCTATCTTCTGGTGACTCTAGGTATTGCACAAGCATATTATCAGAAGGCAGCTGCAACATTTAAAGGTACATAATTAAACATTTCATTTTCACTCCAGTTTGCAACTCAGTTTATGTAGCTGGCTTCCAAACTCTGGGGAATGATTATTTTCAAGTTGCTGTCAGGTATGTTTTGGTAAGATAGTAATAGTACTGCATACACGTCATTTACCCCTTACAGTCTAATCCATTTTTCTGGGAAGCACAGCATAAGAAAGTTACCTGGTAGAGTCACTCCAAGGGCACCACAGGCTAGTTTACAAAGCAGCCAAATTTTACTAGAACTCTGTGTACTCAAGCCTCACACACGCTGCCAAAGACAGCTTCACAAAACCAAATACAGCCATAAATGTGTAAGTTAACTAATGGAAAGAGGTAATGCTTAAAGAACAATAGTTGCATTCATTCTGTGAATGAAATTCAGAGGTTCCAAAAAGGGCCCAAATGCCCAAACTGGATTGGAGTCTTGGACTTTGCTTTACAGAACAACAGTTCAATCCAGCTCTTTCTGTTGTTTTACCTTCTATTGCTTCTTTACTCAAGAAAAGACAAGTTTCCTCCTCAGAAACTGAGCACAAATATTTCTGCTTTATCAGTTCTTGGAAAGAATTTTAGACTTAGCTGTTCTTATGTAGGGATTCCGTACTTACCACTGCTCCACCACTTCTTGCCATTGATCACGTAGCTGTTTCCATCTCGCTCAATGCTGCATTGCATATTGGTGGCATCACTCGAAGCCACATCAGGTTCTGTGTTGAAGAGAAAAGCCAAAATAAACCACAGGATTAAATATACAGGTAGCACACTACCACCACAAATGTAAGGATCTAGATACATTCGGTTGACAGTAACACTGGTGCTCCCAGTAGAAAAGCTGTTTTCAGAACCTTGTTCTGCTGGTGGTCAAAGGGTTTCTATTTTCTAACAACCTGTTATTCATAGCGAGTTTAAACTTAATTCTCGGGCTCAGACTACTCTTTATACTCAACGGCTTTCCTCCTTCCTTAGTATTTTAAAATCCTTTCCCCTTCCAATGTACATACAGGTAACAGTCATCTCTCTCCTTGGCCTTCTTTCCCCCTAGGGTCAAGTGAAAATAAAGAGATTTAAACTACTTTTGTGATGATTTATGAATAGGTTACAAAAAGCAGCTGTCAGCAAAGTGTCATCAATTATTGTTTGTAACAGGAAAGATTATTCCTCTCTCTTTTCACCCTTAACTTTTTTCTATAGGTCATCTTTAAAGCAAAAGCATCTCTTTCCTCTTGGCAAACACAGTGAAACAGAATTTGCAAAATAAAGGTTCAGCTCAGAAAGACCAAGCTCTCTCAATTCCTGCTAATGCAGGAAAATCAAGATTTGTGACATCACATGTTGAAGAACTACCTTCCTAAGTCAGGCTTTCCACAGATGGTGAATGCTACATGCTTTCAAGAGCAAAACTGAACATAATGCTGAGCTGCAAACATAAAGCAAGTGCATCATATGTTTTACAAGTTACTTTCAGGTTACATCTTAAAACCTCTGTCTATGGCACACTGCAAAACTACACAACTTCAATTGCAGTAATCACACCTCTACCTACAAGTACGTTTCTAGAGAACCCCAAAGTGTGTTACAAAGAAGGGCAAGTTTTTTGTATAAACTGTATTTTACTAAAAAAATATAAAGTATACAGAAAGCAAATACTAATCATTATGACCATGACCAATGGTAACTACTGGGGAAGTGCAGCAAGGATGTTTCCCTTTGCACTCACACCTCATAGATGATTTTGTATTTAAACACATTCACAGATACAGTGGAAATTTCTGTATTGATTCATTAACACAGAACGAATTGTAGTTTTGTACATTTTTGCACATGCCATATGAAATTTCTGCCACTTGCCTCAAACTTCCTTCTGGAGAAAAATTTACCTGTCATGCAGAAGCAAGAACTAATCTTCCCTTCCAGGAGAGGCTCCAGCCACTCTTTCTTTTGCTCTTCAGTCCCATACATGTGGAGGACCTCCATGTTTCCAGTGTCTGTAAGAAATCAGCAGCCATGTTTACTTCTGGAGACACACAACTTGTAAGGTGCAATACGCCCGACTTCGCAAAGCTCTCAGTGTTGTCATTATGGGGCTGAGTTGCTAACCTGGGGCTTGACAGTTGAAAACCTCAGGAGCAAAGAAGCATTTCCCCGTCTCCTCAGCTATTAGCGCATAGTCAAGTTGACTGAGGCCACTGACATCTGGGAGAAAAAGGTTCCACAAACCTTCTGCTTTGGCCATTTCCTGTTGAAAGAATCAACAGGAAAAAACATTAACAATAAATCTTTTTTAAAAAATTAAGTTCTGGCTTGCTGTCTGTTTTTGTCCTTCCTGCCTAACAGACTATCCAGTGTATCTGATGCCTTTTTTTCAAAGCTTTTTTCAACAGGTACAGTATTTGACTTAAAGTTCCAACATACTCCTCAAAGAACTCACTTTTGCTTTTCTCCTCTCTAATTCATACCTCTTACCTCTCCTTTCACACACTTCTCTCTCCCCTTCCTTTCAGAGTAACTTCTCCAGCAGCATATACCAAACTTTGTTACACTCCATGTCAGCACCTGTTTCTTTTACTGCCAGAGTGTATTATCCCATACCTTCAGTCTCTCAAGCACTGGTGGTTTCTTCCACTTTTCCTCAGAATTTGCACGTCCAGAATAGTATTTTATTATTTCCTTAAGGAAACAGTTAAAAAGTTACTGTTTAAATTATAAATGCATGTAACAAACATAAGTAATAATATGTCTTTTCCAGCACTAGAGCCCAGGAAACAAGATATTCAGCAAAGCTTTTCATTATATAGTTGGTTGCATTATAGAATTAAAAATATAAATCAGACTAATCTATTAGTTTTGCAAGACTTTAAATGTTTCATGGAGATAATCCCAATTCATAGTTTATTTCATGAATGGAAATTGTTTGCTGTGGTCTGAAATACGAGAGGATGACAGTAGAAAGTTAGTTACTTGTACCATGAGAAAACACTATTACCAACAGTACACAGGAAAGGCATGAACCCAGAAGTAAAACAATAGATAAAAGCCTGATGTACTGACACTTAACATTCAGGTTTCCCATCACAACATTAAAACAAATAAGCAACCTAATTTTTTTTTCTAACTAGGGAAAAAAAAATTGAAAAAAAAATTTTTTTTCCTGTCAAAATAGTTCCATAACAGGTTATGTAAACAGTCATTCTGAGCACCAGTCATTAGTACTAAGTAAAACGGTGTCTTCAGTAATACTAGTATTTTCCCGTGTTTTAGTGAGGCACAGCATTTCAAAGTTGGCCAAGAACTTGTTCTAGAATGAATAAAAGTAGTGAGCTCTTCTGAAAAAAAAATAAATCACACAATTAGACAAATTCTGAAGTAAAATTTACAAGTCCTGATTCACCATCCCTGTCAGCAGAAATAACTTACAAGCACAACAGTATTCGTCTGCAAAACTGGAATGGCTACTTGTGGTTAATTTCTTTTTAAAGCAAGTGCACTAATTATTGCAAGAACATGACTTTATACATAGTTTTTATACATTTTACATTTTTATAACCTCTAGTCATAAAATGCTGGTTTATAAATAGGTTTATTAAAAGCTTTTACCTTCTCAGCTGGATATACGTGCTGCTTCATGAACTGTTTGACCTTCAACAAAATTTCTTGGCCTTTCCTACTTTGACGGAATAACTCTCCAGAAATGCTGTGATGTGTGCTGCTGAAAGATGACCTTCAGAAGAACATTCAATGAAATAACAAAAAATAACATAAGCTCCTTTATTTGGGCATTTAAGTAAGTGAAGGCATTAAAAATGTAAAGATGTAAATAAAGATGTAAAAGCTTTGATTACTAGTTTAGACCACTTACATTTTTGAGAGCTCTAACCCTCTCTCTGCCAAAGGCTTCACAATCTTAGCAAATTCATGACTATTCTCTGCAGATGCATTTCCGATGAGATACCTTGCATATACACCCTGAAAACAAAAGAAAGGCATATATGGTACAATTATGCACTTAAAACTGTCCTTTTTTTCAGATTGATGATTTCTTCAACTATGAAATAACACTTAAATGCATGTATTCTTAATCAGAAAAAAAATCAGCACCCAGACAGATTTTATCAGGATATGTTAATATTGGGCTTGGTCCATTTCTAATACAATGAAGATGCTTGGCACATAAGGGAAAAACAATATACCTCATCTGAACTAAAATAAATTAAAATCACAAAAACTAGTAGAGAAAAAAAAAAGAAAAAAAGAATATGTCTGCACATGATACTGTAAGCAAGCCCAGACTGTCCTTAAGCCAACAGACAACAGTATACACATACGATTATTATGCACAACTACATGAACCACCTATATATATACTCTTACTCCAAATTAATACCAGGTAGCTTACCCCACATTTGGTACACTGAACTCATGCTGCAACTCATAAAAATACACTTACACCTTACAATGGTGGAATACATAATTAAACAGTTTCTTCTGTTAACAATGAATCAATTAAACATATTTTATCCTATAATCACATCACAAGATCGGCCTCCTATGTTCATAACAAGCTGAGTTCACAACATACCCGTCTTCACCCTTGGGTGGCACCACCTTATCGATACTACTACTACAGCTGCAGAAACTTAGAAAGATCTGTGTTCCTCTGTAATACATGATGTAAATTAGCCAGAGAGTCCAAAAAGGTAATGACAGAATTGCTTGCATATTGGAACACCAATAAGAAAAAATCCACATATCCACATTTTCCCCCTTTTTTAGCCTACTTTCCTAAGAAGTTAGCTACATCTAACACAAGGTACTTTATGTAGGAAGAATTCCATCCTAGAGAGTTATCAGTCATAAGCATCTAAGATATCGTTTCTAAAGGAACAAAAATGAAATATAATGGTGTATTTTGAACAAGTATTACCAAACTGCAAATGCTTAGAATAAAAATATGTGACATTTCAGCAAATAAGAGTGCATTACCTGGGCTATCGCTGCCATTTTGAAATATGACAAAGCAACAAAAAAATTGAAGTTGGATAAAGTAGTGCTAATGCCCCGGCAGCGGCAGTAGCTAGAAACTAGTTCTTCAAATGAAGGAGTTTCTACAAAAAAAGCAACAAAATATTTTATAGTAGTCAACATTTTCTATTATTTTTCCACCTTATTCTTCAAACATTTGTATAGCTTTTCAGTTTTATGAGATATTCCATTTACAGAGTAAAAACCACGCTACGTCTTTTCTCATGACCTAAGTGAAATATGAAGAGCCAAAAGGAAGTACGAGCTGTCAGAATTCCAGATAAGCATAATTAATTCTTACCGTTCTCCACCTCCACTCCAGTCAGGAAATTCATTGCCCCATGGGGGAATTTGCTGTGGTTTTTTTAATTAATGAGAAATGTATGTTTAAACTTTAGTTTTCTTCCATTATTGCTAAGAAAGGTTCAAAATAATTTTTTCCAGAAGCAGCATACTGCGGCTAAGTCACCGCTTATTAAAACAGGCCTACCTTAAACATCACTATCAGACCATTTCCTACAATGAAGAAACACATGGAAAAGTTCTTTTCAAGTACAAAATTATGTGCTTATTAATTTAACTTTTTATGATTGTTTATAAAGGTAACATATCAAATAGAAATCAACCCTACCATTTGTTTCAATAAAAATATTAGTTTCATACCTATGGTATCTTTGAAACCGAAGACAGTTCCTTGACCTAAGTTCTTAATAGATGTAGGCCAAAAGTAGAATAGAGTGGCATATGCTAAATCTGCTAAAGGATGGCCAGCAGTTGAAAGCTCCCAGTCCAGCACTGCCAAAACACGAGCCTTAAATGAAAATAAAAACCTCAAGTGAGTGATAGAAGATAAATTCTCTCCATCCACAAGTACACAACCCACTTTATATATAATGTATTTGGTTACCGTGTTTAAAAAAGCATGCATAGCACCTGTCTACAGCAAAACCAGTTCCCTTTAGCACTATGTAAGGATGTGCAGAAAATTAACATTCACATAGTGAGTAAAACCAGGCATTTTTCCAATGACAATCTGTTTTAAATACTACATTTTTGAGTAGTGTTCTTCCTGTCAGAAACTTCTAAACTCCTCTAGTCAAAATATCATTGAATTAAAATATCCTAATGAACAGTAGTATTGACAGTTGGGGATGTTTTGTTTCTATTCTTGTTGCACAGATACTCTTGCACAGTCCTTTTGCACAAAAATACTCATGGAGCGACCATGCACCTAATTTATCACAATATTATGCATAGATTAGCACTTACATGAGGAACTGAAATGTCCTAATCAGGGCAGTCAATCGCTGCCCAGATAGTGACATGAGCCTCTGCTGCAAGCATCTTTGCAGTGATGTCTTCAGCTGGATGGGCTTGAGACTGTCGTTCTGATGAATTCTTATAATCCAGCTGCCCTGTCATCCTGAAGGACCCTCCAGCCTACTCATGATCCATAGCTACTTGAACTCTGTGCTAGACTTTCCTACATGTTCATTCCTGCATATACAGAAACAGTTTCCACAGATTATCTAAAACTACCTACGTAAACTTCGGTCAATCCTTTCAACTACATCAGGAACAGCTGGGAGAATCCCTGGGGATGTCAGATTCCCAGCTCAGGGAGTCAACCAGCACATGGAAGCCTACAAACAGTGTCTATCAACTGATCTATGCACAACAATGGGAATCTCTGGAAGCTGTTACTTTGTTGTGAAGCAGGCATGGCAGAGTCTTAGTCACAAGTCCCAGGCATATCTTCTGGTCACAACATAACAAATAGCATGGAAAAAAATAATGAAAATAAACCTCTTCCTTTTCCCTAAGGATGAATGAGGAACTTTCAGGGTCTCTGTGATACATGTGTGCCCCATAACTAAGCACCTTTGGGCAGATTTTAATTTGCTTCCACCAGTATCACAGATCACACACTCAGATCCTGTTCCAAAAGCCATTGTTATTAATTGAAGCCATATCACAGATTTCAAAGGGCTTTGGATCATATGCTTATGCAGTTTAATGAAGTGAGCCTCCAGTGTGTCTTTAAGTTGCACCAAATTCAATAGGATTTATGCATATAAAAATGTTTTGTTCCTGGAATTTTAAGTAGAGACTAGAGCTAATGAATAAACTGAGTAACAGTTTCCTTCAGTGAGTACCAGGACTATATTAGGTACCTAAACACCATACACAGAGCATAAAGAAGAGTTAAGTACTCTCCCGTTCTTTTCAAAGATGCATCATGCACTAAAACACCCATGTGCATATCCATTATGTGGTAGGAATACAAACCAATGGAGGACCAAAATCTACTAAACATGTTTCAAATACCTCTGTTGGATGGAAGATGATGTTATCTATTCTAAAATCCCCATGAATCAGCTTTTCTTCATTATCATCAGGTGGCAAGTTGTTTGCTAACCACTCAGCCAGCTGGTTCATGGCAGGAATATCTGTATGAGCAGCTGCATCATACTGCCTTTTCCAAGTTGATACCTAAAAAAATATAAACACTTGACCAGATTTTCGAATTGATTCACAAGTGTTTCAAGAGCACAGAAATCTGAAGCACATGCTTCTGGGCTTTTGCTATTAACATATTACCTGTAAATTCAGTAAAAACCTGGTATTCTTTGCATTTGCAAATGTGAACTGTGAGATCAAACGATGCAGTCTAAACTACATGCATTTTCTATTTCAATTCTATTTACATAGCCCAAATCTAACATTATTCCCAAAGCAAATGAATATCATTCCCTGAATATAGCATCACAGAATTGATCTAAATGTAGTAGTAACTTTATACTATGCACAAATAATTGAACTGTGAAGGCATTTAACAGCTAAATTATGATGGTTACTTTTACAAGTCATTAATAATTAACAATTTCGCTTGCAAATCAAATAAATCTTTAATGACCTTACAAAACAAGATAATTTTTTAGAAGAAGAGCTGTACCTGTCTTCTGCAGTATCCTGGTCCTCTACCGTATCCTTGGAGACCCAACGACTGTAAATCAAAGGAATGCAACAAGGCCAATGTTTCTATGATTGCAATATACAAAGCAGAACGTTCTGCTGGGCCAACTTCAGGCAGTGAGATGTCTCGGAAGATGCGACCCTAGAAACATCAGAAATCAGATATTTGCATCAGATAAAGAGAAGTAAAGCTACGCATTTCAGGAAAAAAAAAAAAAGAAAAAAAAAGTTAAAAAAGATGAACCAACACTCCCTATGAAAATCAAAAATTCCTTCCTCATTTATTTTATTCCTTCCCCAGGACAGATAAAAGTATTCACAGTAATACAGGATATCTACTGGAAGGCAATTAAAATAACATATATTCAGTCAGTAGATGAAAGTCTGAATTAAAGTGCTCAATCCAGATATCCTCAAGCTTGAAAGTACATGGAAGAAAAAAAAAAATGTTACTGTATTGTCTCTAACAGCTAACTTCCAGAAAAAATACCAATGAAGGCCTTGCGGAGGTAGTCGGGGAAGTCAGAGAGAGGAGGGGAATGGGTGGGTAGTATGTACAAAGAAGCAAACAATGAAATTCGTTTGCATTCTCCTTAAAAGCAGTTTGATGGGTTTAGAAGATGGGTGCATTTTTCCCACTTTTTCCTTTAATTTTGACCCTGACAGTAACAGACTGGAAAATAAGAACCAGACTCTTTTCCTCTAAGTTCCTGACTTTCACTGGTTTGTATGATGACTTCAATATATTTACACACCTATTTAAGGTCTCAGCTCTCTGCTGCTGTTCTGAACCACTGCAGCTTTCTCAGAAAGTAGCATTTCTGCTTTCTGCAACGTCATGAAATATTCTTTTAAACAGCAACTGAGTCAGCATGCACATCCTCCAGTCATGCAGGGTAACTTTCCTGCCCTGTATGAAATGACCATCCCAAATTTTGTCCCAAAAAGTATCAATGGAACTTTTTTTCTGGAAGATTCTGGGTAAAAAAAAATAATCCAGAAATCAGATTTTGTATTTATTTATTCAATGTAATCAATGTATGATTGTCTTCTAAATACACACTGTACTTGTTAAAAACAGTGCACTGCTGTCTATCTTAGAATGGATAGACTGTAAATTCAAATCTTTAAAAATATAACAGTAGCAAGGTTTCTCATTCAGGATCCACTCTGTTCTAGTCAAAACCAGAAGAATTCTCCACCTTTTGTGGAAGAAAATTGTTTTCTGTTGTATTACTTTTGGTTCATGGTTTTTGTTGCAAGGTTAACTTAGTTTTCAGGAATTGGCCTTTTACTTCTAGTGAACTTGATGATAGAGTAGGATGTGATAAAAGGAAAGAGGCCTGAATGAAAATCCTCCTCCCATAGGGTAAAAACAAAACAACAACAACAAAGACTTGCACTCAGAATCACAAAACCTAAAGGAATCAATATCAACTCAGCTACAGCACTTCCAGAGTGACAGACCACAGACAGAACTGTGCCATGTTCTTTCCAAAAGTAGTGTTTGAGCTGAAATCCTGCTTCATTTTCAAGAATAGGTGACTCTATGTAGTTTACTTTTCAGTACTGAACAGGTCCCAGGATGTCTGACGATTCAGCAGAACTTTATAGCCTGATTTTTCTCCCTCTGACTTATGTATATTCTTCTCACAAAAAGTGTATGGCCTCATTTCAAGACATCCTTCTGAGAGTTCTAATGAGAACAAGAAGTTAAATACTGAGTTGAAAATTTTGACAGAGTTGGAAATATGCCCTGGAGAAGCTGAAATCAATGAGAATCTCTGATAGCTAGTATTTCTTAAAAGTCAGAGGATTATTTATGTTTACATCACAAAACTTAGTAAAGGCTCTAACAGAAGGGTTTTAAACAATTTAAAAGCAACTTGTAGTAGAGAGAAGAAAAGAATCTCTCACTTTGGAGTACCAACCTGTACATGCTGCATTACATAAAATTCTGTTCCAATGATGGAAACATCACTGCAATACAACAGAGGCTCAGGCACTGGAAATCCAGCTGAATATAAAGCTTTCTGCACATGATATTCTCTATCAACCTGAAGAACACACAGAAACTTAGGTTCAAGGAAAAGCTCCCAAGCATAAACAAAGTATCCTCTTAAAAGTTTAGCTATGTGTGTAGCACATAAAATTGGAAACGATCCAGTGATTCACTGCATTTCCGGACACAGTCAACAATGTGCCACACCATTATGTATAGCACTTGGCCACCTGCAATAGAGTGTTTGAAGAAGGATGTTACTTACCTTGTGAGCTCCAGGTAAAAGGGGGCCATGGGGCTTCTTCCTGAGCACATAAGCCTGCCCACCCTTCTGAAGATAAAATGTTGGATTCGACTGGCCTGAGCTAAATAGAGAAAAACTGTCATGAATTCAAGTACTTACATATTCACAAACTTTTAACAGAAATTATGCAAAATGCACTGTGACTGACTTGAACAAAAGTGGCAAGACATAGAAAAGGGTTCTTCTTGAGAGCTGCTTAGTTTGTTGTTTGTTTTGTTTTGTTTTTTTCAAATATAATCTTACAAGAAGGCAAGTTACAGCCTACAAAATTGGAATTCAGAGCTCCTATTCCTAGCTGTAAGGAAGATGGCTTCTTTCACTGTGGAGAGGTCACAGACACTCAATTTGTTCTGCTGTGAAATGGAGACAGCATTTACCTCTCCTCCCTAATGGGAAAAACTAATGTCTTTGAGGTATGCAGCAGAGACTAACTTTAAACCTTTGCAATCTGAAGGAAACGAAGCAGAGCAGAATTCACACTAGTCCATAATTGTATTTGTCCTTTGGTGAGCTGTATTTTGAAGAATGTAAGCATAGAGAAAGGTCTCCAAATAACTGATGAATTGTAGTACCAAGCCCCGCTGTATGCTAGCCTGATCATCATATACATATGCTATGCTTACGGGACTCCTATAATAGCTGTGAAGTTTTAACGAACATTAAAGGGACAAAGAATCATAGAAGTTAGACATTTCAATCACATACATGTGTAAAAGAGAAGGATGACCTAGTTAAAGCCTTCATAACACCCTGAATCATCATATCCAATCTAACTCCTTGATCTTTATTTTCCTTAAGGTTCTGTGCTAATCAGCATGCCTTCCTCTCTTCATTCTGGATCATTTTAAAGACACATTCTGATCTAGTCAAATTAGAGATTAGACAACTATCAGAAAATCAAAATCAAGTGGACTTTTGCCCTCATGCTCCCCATGAGGAAGGCTGGATGGGGCTTTGAGAAACTTGCTCTAGTGGGAAGTGTCCCTGCCCACAGAGGGGGGTTGGAACTCCATGATCTTTAAGGTCCCTTCCAACTCTAATCATTCTATGACATTCCCATTCTCCCTGAGACAGTTAAGGCATAGTCTGTAACAGACTTTAAGTTTCCTGTACAGCCAAACCTGGCATTAAGAGATTTAGGTCATCTGAAGCCTTGAAGTGCAACCACAAAACAAACAAAGTAGTAAAAGCACAAATACTGGCAATATTTTAGCAGATTTTACTATTAACTAGTCTCCTGAGGTGCCTCCTAAAGGCTCCTCAATTGAAATACATACAAGGATTACCATAAAGCTGAGGATTCAACGGATGTTTTATCTTTACAAAGGAAGACAACAAAATATTGTTTACTGCTCTTAGTGAGAGCTGCAGATAAAGCAACCGAGGTAATGTTTACAACAGAATTAATACCTATTTGTAGAATAAGTTAACTTTTAATAGTTAGCTCCTGATTTGTCACACAGCCACACCACTAATTTGCTGACTGCAAATGAACTAGACGTTCTGTGCAAAAGTGGCTTTGTAGCCCCCCCACTGGCGCAATGCAATGCTCCCAGCGCAATAATGGGAATTTGCTACCAGGTGACAGCCTAAGGCTTTTTAAACTTAAGCCATGTATATGCTTCCGAACATTACTATCTGCTGTGCAATTAAAAAGCAATCAGATAAATTGAGATCTAGGAGTAGGGAATAAACAGTTCTGCACGTACTCCCCAGAGCACACCACGGAGGGCCACGTTTTTCTGAGGACAGCACAAAGTCCTGCCTGCAGACAGCCACCGGGCCCACCTGTGCCAAAGGCCACCTTCGCTGGCACCCTGAACTTTGGCTTCTCCAGCCGTTCCCTCGATGGCCACCATCTGCCATCAGCACAGCAAA
>VZRU01020894.1:339475-357295 GCA_013398155.1 Pedionomus torquatus
GGGGCAGAGGGCGTTAGGTTATGGGGAGAGGCCCAGGACTGAGGGGCAGAGGGCGTTAGGTTATGGGGAGAGGCCCAGGACTGAGGGGGCAGAGGGCGTTAGGTTATGGGGAGAGGCCCAGGACTGAGGGGCAGAGGGGCTTTGCGTTACGCAGAGAGGGCCAGGACTGGGCTGTGGAAGGAGGCCCAGGGGCGGAGTCGGGATGTAGGGCAGGGATGAGAGAGAGGGGTGGATGTGGGGTGTCAGGTGTGGGGTGGAGTTGGGTCTGGGTAAAGGGGAAATGGCCTGTGGACGTGGGCTAGGCCACTAAAGGATGGGGCTGGGCGTTTAGGAGAGTGTCACAGTAATGCTGAAGGCTGGTACCCTGTGGGCAGGAGGGGAGAGATGGTCTCCCATTTCCCACCTGGCTGGGCTGGCAGGGATGTACATCGGGGTTACTTTGTATTACTTGCTTTAGGTACAGAGGGAGGGAAAGAGAGAGAGGAAAACTGAGTTTTTCAACAAAGTTGCCAGTAAACAGGAGCAGTGTTGGTATTATATGAGGTCTTATTCTATTTCCTCTAAATTACCTATTTTAGAGATTGATTTAGAGAAATCTTGAGCATCTGGGACGTCTTCTAATGCTTAGACGTTCTAGAAATCTGATGTTATTTTTTTCACGATTGATTGCTTTAATACAAACCAATACTTCTACTTTCATAGATCTTTTTTAAATGACAAAAGTGATAGCAGGATAAAATATTACTTTAAAAGTCTTCCACTTATTCTCACAACCTGATACTTGTTTTTTTTTGTTTTTTTGTTTTTTTTTTAATGTTTTGTTGAAGTTAATCTAATCAAATTGATCAAAAAACATTGGAAGAGTCCTCACTGACCTGCTGCCATATGGTTCATTACAGAAAAAAAGCGTAGGCTTTCCTTCTGTAAATCAGGGATCTGTTTACAAAACTAACTATGGGGCCTCCTGATTTCATTGACCTTACTCATACCAACTGAATAAGTATGTGAATTTTCTGCAGATTTAGTACTCTAATCTGCAGATTTAGAAGAGTGGCTACTATCTCATTCAGACTGTATCTAGCTGGTAATCACAACTGCAGTGAAAACAGGAGGCTTGTTTGGTGCTCAGTGGGGTGATGCTTTAAGCAAAAGTGATTTTAAATATCTGAAAAGCAAAATTCCTGTTGGAAATTTAGAGAGTATTTTCTATATAATGCTGTTTTTCTTTGTAGTCGCTTGATGGCATTAAAAAGAATGGGAATTGTCAAAGACTATGAGGTAGGAATCTATCTGCCTTAAAACAGCCTTACATTTTTGTTCTCTGAGGACCGCTTTGGATGAACTGATCTGTATTTTATTTTTTTCTACAGAAAATCCGTTCTTTTACAGTTGCAGTAGTAGGAGTAGGTGGTGTTGGCAGTGTGACTGCTGAAATGTTGACAAGGTGTGGCATTGGTAAGGTAATGAGAGTTTTTTTTTTCTACTGCTTTATAGTAGGTGGGCCAGTCATCTTCATAAAGAGTTAGATTCCATTTCATTCAATTGATTTTGCCCAAATAAAAAAGCATTATGAAGAAAGCACGCAAGAACAACACTTTTGTAAACGTCACAAATGAAGTGTCTGTATTTTTCTTATGCTAGTAAACTGATTTACTTAGGGCTTAATCCTGTATCCCATGGAGGATTCTGGATGCTTGTCTTCTCCATGCTCTTAGGAGCCCATCTATCTAACCTTTGTACTAGATTATTTCAAAAGGAAAATTAAAGAAAGAAAAAGGAGGGGTTAACTCGCATAGAAGATTAAGTCTTTTGTTATGATAACAAGTTGATATTAATGAAATTGAAATACAGTATATGTCAAACATATTTTTATCACAAACATTAGTTGCTCATGAGGCAGACTTAGAGCTAAAAATTTAGCAGCAGTTAAAAATAATTTGAAGCATGTATAGATAACAAGAACCTCCAGAGTTAACAGAACATGATTTTTCTTTAAAGAACGAATTTGGGGAATGGCTTAGATGTTTTTATTTCCAGGCAAAGCCTGACCATTTGCCCTTAGAACTTTAAGAAGTTTCTTAATTCAGAGGTGATACAAATCTTTATTGCAGTTTATTCCCCTTTCCTCTGAAGGAGCTTTTTCTGAAGACCAGCATCTTAGGCATAGAAAAGGGGATTGGACAGTTGATTCAGAATTTATAATAATCAACTTGTCTGTTTATTACTTAGGGATTTTAAGTGAATCATTTTTGAAGAACTGCATGCCAAGACAAGTGAATGAAATTACACATTTCTAGTTAATGCTATAATAACAGGTAGGAATGTGATAACAGAGGTGATAGTGTTCACGTAGATAATCATAGAATGGTTTGGAAGGAACCTTAAAGATCATCTACTTCCAACACCCCTGCTGTGGGCAGGAACACCTTGTACCATGTTGCTCAAAGTCCCATCCAGCTGAACACTTCCAGGGATGGAGCATCCACAACTTCTCTGGGCAACCTGTTGCAGTGTCTCACCACCCTCATGGGAAAGAATTTCTTCCTAATAATCTAAATCTCCCATCTTTCAGTTTAAAACTGTTACCCCTTGTCATATCACTACACTCCCTGATAAAGAGTCCCTCCCCATCTTTCCTGTAGACCTCTTTTAGGTACTGGAAGGTCTCAGTTAAATATTCTTAGTGTAGATCAAATGAACAGATTGCTTTTTATTAAGAGTGGTTTTAATGACTTAATCAGTTGCTGGTAAATAGCAGAATTATGTACTGACTAACAATATTGTTACTTTTTGTATGCAAACTGAATGGGACAGTGTGGGGGTTGTTTGGTTGGGTTTTTTTCATTGCTGGTTTTAGAATGAGTTTTGTTGTTTAAAATGGCTTGCCATAGTCTTTGGAGGTTCACATATACTAATACAATCTTTATTGTAGCTGCTTCTGTTTGACTATGACAAAGTGGAACTGGCAAACATGAACAGACTCTTCTTCCAACCTCATCAAGCTGGATTAAGTAAAGTGCAAGCAGCAGAGCATACTTTGAGGTATAACTTGTGAAGTAGTTATCAAAATGCATTTGCAGGAAGCTGCTCTAGAAAACTGATGTTTCACTGATAATAGCTTGCAAAGTAGTGATTTGGAAATTTGAGTATAAAATAGTTGTAGGAAGAGTTGATACTTTCAGGATATTTTTAACAAATAAGGGTGTATTCTAGACTTCAGACTGTAAGCTTAAGACTGTAGCAACAGCTGTGAAGTTAGGAAGTAGAATGTGAGTTATCAGGGTATTTATTAATCTTTACTCATTATTTCCTCCGTAAGAAATATTAATCCAGATGTTCAATTTGAAGTACATAACTACAACATCACAACACTGGACAATTTTGAACACTTCATGGATAGAATAAGGTAAAATCTCTCAACAAAGCATACTGCTAACTTCTGTTGATGTGTGGTTCTGTACAGCTTCATATTTTCGTTGTTGGGTTGCGTTTTTTCAGTGTAATGGCTTCCGATTGAAAACCAGTGAGAGAGATGTATATATGAAGACATTTCTGCCTAGACCTTTTCTCTAGAGTTGGCATTTATTTCTGCTGTTACATAGTTATATTTTATGTTAGTGTGTCTTTAGATTTTCAACCAATGCTACAGGTCTTACAGGATTTTCCCATTTTAGAAAACAGATCAGATCATGTTTTGACTGCTCTGGAGTAGATTTTATAGAAAGAAGAAAGAAAATATTTATTAGTGGATCTCACAGAGAAGTAACAAATAACTTTTCCCATTTGCAGTTAATGTTGTGCAAAGGTACAATTCTCCAATACTGAGTGTATACTATATAAAACTCCTTTTAATCTAAAATGTATTTAAATCCCAGCTTCAGCATGCTATTGGTTCTTCTGTTGACCTAAGATACAAGTTGTATACTGTTCTGCATGCCCACAAGTTTTATGAATAGTAATACACTTACCACGTGCTTCTGTACTGTAAGGAAGAATGTTAATTGCCATGGGAGTATTTTGTCCTTTCACCAATTACATGCCAACTTCTGATACTTATTTCAGTAACGGTGCACTAGAGGAAGGAAAGCCTGTTGATCTTGTTCTAAGCTGCGTGGACAACTTTGAAGCTCGCATGGCAATTAACACGGTAAGGCATAAGCTTGTGGAGGTTGATTTTCTCCTATAAATATCATTAGGAATTACGCAGACTAGAGAAAATACAAGAACTTATTGAGAATCTTCTAAGTTCCTCCTTGATTTAAGGAAACAAAAACTGAGCTTTTACCCAGTTCTTGTAAACATATATAACTGTAGATTTTTAAGTTACTAGTGGTTAGTAAAAAAGTTAAATGTTGTAAGCCCTGTTTGTATTTCCAAATTATCCTGTTTATATAACAGTATTATCAAAGCCCGGCATGCTGAATCTTACGAACTTTTTAAAGACAGTGTATGCTTCATATACTTCATAGGACTTTTTATGTACTAAACCTGTCCTCTTAGGGCTGTGTACCTAAATCAAACTGATTTTCTTTGTAGTAGCAACAAACATAGGGTGCATTCCAAATACATGTTTTCTGTTACCCATCAGCTAACTTGATCTACAAATTGCATGCACTGGGTAGACAGAGACACTATCCAGGCCATGAGAAGTAGTTTGTGCAGCTAGATTCTGTAGTGTGCCTCTAATAGCTGGATCTCTAATGTCTGTATTTGTTCAAAAGTCTCAGGCTGTCAGGAAAGCACAAAGGGCGATTTTCGTGAGGGCAACTTTTAACTTCTTTGGTTTGTACTCTGACAAGCAATTTCTATTCTGCCTTTTCGTGTTCATTTTTCTGATCATAGACTTTTTGCCTTAAAGCAGGAAGATAATGTCTTTAATCACACTCAATTCGTGATGTTTAATTTTTTCCATTGTGCTTCTGCAGCACTGATGTGTTTCTGTGTTTATCAGGCTTGCAATGAACTTGGACAAATATGGATGGAATCTGGAGTGAGTGAAAATGCGGTATCAGGACATATACAGCTGATCATACCTGGGGAATCTGCTTGTTTTGCGGTATGCAGGGCTCTGCTGAATTATTCACTTGTCTGTCTTCTTTGTGAGATGGGAAGTATAAGGATTAGCTTGTTACAGTTTTTTAACACTATTTTTTAAACCAAATTTCTTTACTTCCCCCCAGTGTGCTCCTCCACTTGTAGTTGCTGCAAATATTGATGAGAAAACATTAAAACGAGAAGGAGTTTGTGCAGCTAGTCTTCCTACAACTATGGGTGTTGTGGCAGGAATCCTTGTACAAAACGTTCTGAAGTAAGTGACTGAGTTGTTGCTATTCAGTGTACAGCACCACAAGAGAAAGAAATGTGAAGGAACACTTCATAATGATGGGTCTGGTTCTTTTTACACGTTTGCAGCCTGTTTCCTAAAGGTATTGGCATCGTGGGATAGGGCTGAAATATACACTAGATCACTGGTGTGTTTACTTTGGGGCTGCTGTTTTTAATGGAACTTTTCAGGGATAAGGAAGAGTCTTCAGAGTTTTCTTAAGAATTTCTCCTACTGTATACACACACACTTTTTTCCACCCTCTTTAGTTATGCATTTAAACATGCTCCTATCTGACATTAAATTATACACAAAAATGGTACAGTGCTGACTTTTCTTTGAATTTTGTACATGAACAAAGAATAAATAATTTCTCTTGCAGTGTTTGTATTCCAAACACCTGAGGTGAATTAAAAAGGGTTATATAGGAATATGACATGTGACATAGTAGAATATGACTCCAACTGCGAACAGCAGTGCATGTTTTGACAAAGAAAAATTTTGAGCAACTTTGTACTCGGTTTCAAAATGATACACCATCTTTTACAAGCATCTTTGAGAACAGGATCTTATTAGCCTCTTTTTAGCCTTAGCTTGGTTTTGTCAGTTATTCAAAAATTTCTAGTTACAAAGAATAAAAGTACGGTTTGCAAGTGTGGCAAGAGACAGCGAAGCTCCGTTTTCAGCTCTGCAGAGAGTAGTATTATATAGAATTGCATAGCAACAGATGTTCTTTAATGTAGAATGCAAACATTGCAGCTTAATTTAAATCTTTATTTTCATTGCCAATCTGACCCTATAGATGATTAAACTCTTTCTGATTAACTGTTGAAATCTTTACCATTATAATACTGGGCACCTCAGTGTTTCAGGCAATAGATTAAGGCCCAGGAGAAAGCTGCTTACATACTACTCTAGATGTATGTTTTTCTGAGGCTGTAGTTGACTTGTTCTCACACACTTACACCTCATGCAGTTCTACACTGATGCAGTTGTGCTGTTGTTGGGTGACTACAGCTTATTTTAAGACAATTAGAGTAACTCTTTACAACTCAGTGGTGTGAAGGTGTAGTCTAAAAGTTCTTTGAGGAAAAAATATTCTTTGAGCAACAGCATTTTTAGGTTTGCACCTGTATGTAAGAGCCTGCTTTCTCTGTTTGCGCTTCCAGATACCTGTTAAATTTTGGTACTGTGAGTTACTATCTTGGTTACAATGCGATGCAGGATTTCTTTCCAACTATGTCCATGAAGCCAAACCCACAGTGTAGTGACCACAATTGCAGAAAACAGCAAGAAAATTATAAGGTAAAATGTTTTGGATTGCTTTATCCCCCGTTTCTTAAAGTCTTAAGAACAAACAAAACTTTCTTAAAGTCTTAAGCTCTGTAGTAGATGAAAGCCTTGAGTTTTCAGCAGCCTTGTCTTCAGATAGTTAAAGGTCTTTCTAAAAATACAGTATTTCAAGTTACCTTGAAGAAAGAGTAGGCAGAATGGCTTGCCTTGAGTTCGGTATTTTATTTCTGCTCAAGCTTTCTGGCACTCATATTTTTGAGTGTTAATGAGTTAGGACTTTCTGAACTTGCAGGTATTCTGCCTTTATTTGCCTAACAAAGTTCTGAATGGTGACTGCATATCTTAAATATTAAAAGAACTGTGACTGTTAGATTTGATCTTCTTTGCTGTTGTTGAAAATTGAACTATTACATATATTACGATTTTAATTTTTTTATATTATGGTGTTGGGGGGGGGTTGGTGTGTTTTTCCTTCAGAAAAAAGAAGCTGCAAGACCAAAAGAAGAAGTAATTGAGCAGGAAGAAGAAATACTACACGAAGACAATGACTGGGGTAAGTAACGAATTGGAGATAAGAAAGATATTCCCAGTACTGAGATTCAACTGAAGTCTGTTTTGGGTGAACAGCTTGTAGAGGTATATAGAGTGCTTATGATTCCTGGTTTTTGTAACTTGTACTGTATAATCACCAGTGGCTTTTCACAGGTTTTGATGCTAATGCTGTCGTAACTCAATGATACATTTTTAGTATAATGAGCAGGTTTTGGGCTCAAAATGCAATGTGAATAAAGAACTTTTGCAGAAGATGGTGTGAAAATACGGAAAAAAAAATTAAAAAGAAATCAAGTATGAAAGTTGTGAGCATTTGTACTTCCATAACCACTGTGCCAAAGTATCCCATGGAGTTTTATATTCCTCTGAGGGCTTTAAGTTAGAAGGAATTTTCTTTAGGAGCAGTAAGCGCATTTTATATGGATATGTACATTCTATGTGTTACATGACACAGAAAATAATCTTAGCTTATCCTTGGGAGAAGTGTCCTTATGGCAAGATTTAAATGGTAAGGACAAGGAAGTCCTATAGGAGAGGTGTCATTCTTGTCCATACATTGCCTGTATAGAATCATTTAATATACTATAAAGGGAAAATATTTTGTATCAATAATGGAATAAAGTAGTTGAAATCAAAGGTCTTTCTGCTTTTCATTTTCTGCTATTTCAGAAAAGCAGTTGCAGTTTTCCTCTTACTGTGATAACATAGTGACTAAAGAACTTTTTCTTCTAACTTTTAATGGAGTTTTTGATTCCTTTTAATGCAAAGGCATCGAATTAGTGTCAGAAACTTCAGAAGATGAGCTGAAGGCTGCTTCTGGCCCAGTACCTGAGCTTCCTGAGGGAATTACTGTAGCATATACTATACCAAACAAGGTATTTATTCTTTATGAATTTTTGAAATACATGTTGTAGATTAAATTTGTAATACCAGCTGGTTTCATTACCCTTTAAACCTAAAATAAAATTCCATGATGAACGATTCCAGTAAGACTCTACCTCAGTATGTCCCATTGGTGCCTTCTGTGGTCCAGTTTTGTGTTTGTTTCCTTAAGTGTGGATGCCAGTGGGAATAGTTCTGAGGTGACAGGACTGAATGTACTGGGCAGGGGGCAGGGAAGGAAGGCAAGGGAAAACAAACACAAATGTCTCAGTTGTTGTTTTGGTGACTAATTAATTTTTCTCACATCTATCTTGTAAAAGCTGAATGTAGACAAAGAGCAATTAGTGTATCTGGGAAACACAGAATCTGAACATATTGCAGCCACAATATTCTAACCCCTAGTCAGAATTGCCATTTAAGCTTGTAATCTTTTAAATTTACTCTGGGAATTGAGTGCTCAGTTCTAGGCAAATGGTGTGGTATAATTGCAATAAAGTTTTTTTTTTTTGGNATGTAGCAAACCAAATACTAACTATAACTTTTAGGAGTTTGGATCAACATTGGATTTTGAGAAAACCAGACTACTTATCTTTACATTTCTGATGAAATAGAACTGTTACAGCAGCAGGAAGGAAACAGAATTACTTATGTTCTGAAGTCTAGTCACATCTAGAACATATGAAGTTGTGCTACTGTAGATTTTAATTTCTCAGCATTGCTAGTGTCCAGATGGTCAGTAGAAGATAAAAGGAGACGGATAAACTAACAAAAGCAGGCATAGCATATCATATACAACATCACGTGACGAGAACAGTATGTAGTATAGAACAAGTGAAAGGTGAAGTCTGCTGGAGCAGATTCAGCAGGTCAAAGGCACATAGATAATGATGCTTCACTCATATTGCTGCTCCTAATTTTCCATGTGCTTGTACTCCTCATTGTTCACTGGCCTCTGTAAATTCTTGGCATGGATCATGCTGTGATTACTTTTTCTGAGTAATAGAACATTTCAGCCTTTTCATCTGCCTTGAACATCTCTGGAATTTTTATTTAAAAAAAACAAAAAACTTTCCTCGTTTTATACATGTTATGCTACTGCTTGTTCTTCAATAGTTGCCTGTAATGTTTTGTGTGTGATAATGATTGCAACAAGGCAAAGTCTTTTGTTAGCACATAACTACAGTAGGAGACCAGGTTTTAGCTGTCACTGTTTCAGCTGGCAGATGCTTTTCATGACAAAATCTCTAAGAATTACCAACAACAGTAGAAAGGAGATTTTGTCTACCCCTTCAAAAATGTAAATATTACATTTTTGCTGGTTATTAGAAGTTTACTTATAATTCTGATCCCTCCCCATCACACAGGCTACATTAAGGAATATACTTTATCTTGAGTTTGCACAGGAAATCTTCCAAAATTTAAATGCTCTGGATTTCTAGTGTCACAGCTATCTTCAGTGGAGTAGCTGAGCTATTGCATTTGTCTGGTAAATAATACTAGTATGGTAGTATTACCTTTTAAATTATCCTGTATTGAACTGATGTGGAAACGTACACAACCTGTATTGCCAGTATCCTGCAGAGCTAGAAGTATAAATTTCAAATATTTTAACTGCTGTGGGTGTCTGAGGCAGAACTTGATTGTTGCTTACAAGAATGCAAATTTCAGCCTGTGCAGTATAATGCAAGTTATTTCCAGCTCGGGCTGTTCAAAGAACCTTTCCACAGCATGATGCAGCCAAACCAGAACCAGCTAGCACTGGAAGTGGCAGTATCCCATCAACGTGTAAAAATTTTTCTAAGCAAGAGTTATAAACTTCAAAACCTGTTTCCTCCACAGCTGACAGTAGGTTATGTTATTTACATAAAAGTCATCTCTGAAGCTGGTGAGGGAGGTTTTGGGTGGGTTTTATGTGCAGTGCATTATACTGTAAAAGGGAAGATATTTTTTTGATTGAGTTCAGTTTTGGAGAAAACAGATTTTAGAAAATGACTGTAGAGAGGGAAAAGACATGGAGCAATACGATCATTAAAGAAGTACATCTTTGAAGCTGTGTCACCAAGTCTACTTTAGCTTGATCCAAGTGTCAGTTTAAGCATTACTTCTGTTTCTTTGTGGCTTTACCTTTCTGTTGGGAAAAATAAAAGTGGGGCACATGCCCAGCTCTAGAGATTCTGAGACAAATGGTTGACTCATTTCTGCAACAGTTTCATTAATCTTGACTGAACTCTTTGTCTGATGTGGCTGCTCTCATGTGACTGACAGCTTTACAAGAGACGACTGTTTACCGTTTTAATTGATGTACAGTTTTATTAGTAAATTAATACACTTTTTAATATGCCCACTTAAAGAGCATGCAAAATGGTTCTCCTGTTACTTTCAGACTTTCAACTTGTATATACAAGAAGAATTTGAAATGATTAAATTAAGTGTATGTGCCAATGCTTAAAATTACTTGAAAGTAATCTTTAAGGATATTTTTTTAATTAAACATTTATGACTATAATCTACCGTGACTATAAAAAACAATGGAAAATTGACTTCTTTAAAGCATATTGCAGTGGCTTAATCCGGCTTTGTTTATTTGGCAATCTTATAAAAGAAGCTTTCAGTGTTTCTAGTGTATCAATCATGAATGTTATTGAGATGTTGTCGTTCCAAGCGTATGATTAAATCTCGACTGAAACTGCTGACACTGTTCTGAGGTGGAGTTTTCCTACGCAAAGTATTACTTGGCATAAACCAGATATACAAATTACTTTTTATAATGTCCATAAGGTACAAGTACACGAACGACTGTTTGAAGAGCGTTATGCCTAAGCTGCAGGAGTTTATGGCCAACGAGCAGCCTGAAAGACTCTCCACTATTATTCAAGATCTTGTTTTACTTTCTGTAGATCATGTGTTTTTCTTTATTTTGACAGGGTAAGCTGTTGTTTCCTCACCATCTCTACTAATGGAAAATGTATGGCTAGGATCTGCTACTTTTAGGGATTGGGTTTTTTTCTTCCAAAAGCACCCATGCAACCTAGGAAAAAGCTGGAGTGAAGTAACTCAAGGGAAGAATCCAGTTCAGAGTTGGAAATCATGAAATGAGGGAAGCGTGATACAACACGGAAGGTCTAGAGAGTAGCTTCTTATTTAAGCTGGCAACATTAAGAAAAACTAATTAGAAGAGCAAGATGTATCATTATGTGTGTTCAAATCAGAGGTGACAAGCAAGACCAGGCATCTGATCGTTATAACAACTGCTTCAGAGGAGGGAATTAACAGGTCTGACAAGAGTTAGCAAGAAACATACACAAACTGAGAAAGATGAGGTGCTTGGGCTTTTCTTTTTTTTTCTGCCTTTCACTCCTCTCCTTAATTGGTAATGGTCCTGCAAAGCAACTTTCCAATTTTCATATTTTTTGAAGTGTCTGGAATTTATTGGGAGAAGTCTCTGATTAAAAACTCGCTTCCTGAAGTAAGAGGAAAATGTACAGAGATCTAGAAAAGCATCAGTTCTTTTTGCTGTATTGCAATACCTTCAAGAGCTTTTTTTACTTTTTTTTTTTCAGTTAGAACAAATATACAACCCAAATTTGTTTTTTAAGATTAAAATTTATCAGTTTTATATACTGTTTCTTTTGCCAAGTTAGAGCCTTACAAAAACATTAAATTCCAACCAGAACAAGGGCTGAAAAGGGTTTTAGTTGCTCTAAAAGGGAAAAAATACTGTGGATGTGTTTGAGGTAAAAGTCATTTGCATTTTTCAAACTGGACCAAATAAATCTTTACATCAGCTGCCTCTGAAACATTTTAGGGAGGTTTCAATTTATTGTTCAATTTTTTATCAAAAGTCTTTTTTTAGTATATACTTAAATGGATTCATGGATTTATTCACCAACTGAGACTTCAAATTGATTCTTGCGGGTGACTAAAGGTATTAAGAAACACAGCAGGCAGGTATTTGATTACCAGCTCTTTATCTGATCACAAACTGTTTTGCCTCACTAGGTTTTTCCAGCTAATACAAATATTCTTGCATTTAAGGGATTCAATGAGATAAATAGTGGAAGTATTGCTGAACAACAGGGAATGAGGTCATAACCATCTTCCTTTTTCCTTCCTCACTGGAAGTACTTTTACTGAACACAGTTGAATCTGGCAAAAGCATTAACTGCAGATGATGATATATATTAACTTCCCAAAGAAACCCAATTATTTTTGCACAAGTCTCAAATGGAATTTGCTTAAAGCTGAAATTGCCCTAAAGGTGAAATTTTGTGTGGAACAGTATTATGATGTTTTCCAAATTACTATCTCTTCCGAAACAACTTGAAAAACTTTTGAAAAGGCAGAAAGAATTGATGAAACAAAAATACACAAATCCTCTAAGCCAGACTATTACAATATAGAAGTAAGAATATATACAATTGCTTCAACTTAACTTGTTATAATCCTGGCGCTTAGGCTACGAGGTCTTTGGTATTACCTATAGCTTGAGCTGGTGACTGGTATGCATATCTATATACAAGGAAAGGAGCTCATTTTGTACCACCCAGTCTACAAAGTTAACGTGGAAGGATTTCAAGTTTAAATATTTGTTTCCCTGTCATTCATGAAGACAGTTGTCGGTCTCAAAATAGTATGTTATCCCAGGAAAAAAATAAGATTTTCTTAATAAGTTTGTCTGCTTTGAAACAGCAGCAGAGACAGCCTTCTCTTTGAGCGGGTCTGTATCACCTTTGACCATGTTCCAGGAAAATGTTTGGTGATAATGCGCTTTTTAAGCTGAATGTATCTCCACTCGATGAGTGGCGAGAAGTTGCTTTTCCACCTATCAACAAAGTCTCTGCTTCCTTTATTTCCATAGCTCTCTTGTAAAGCTCAGCTGCCTTTTCAAAGTCTCCGCCTTCGTAGCTTTAAAGAAGAGTAAAACAAAGTTGGAACAAACAAGTAACAATAATGCTCTCAATTCATTCCAATTGAAATGCTCACCATGCTATCAACAAATTGTACTTATGGCTCTCCGCTTTCCTCATAAGTACACAAGTTCAGGATGTTTTGTTTCGTCCAGTAACTCATACGGTAATTTGCTCTTATAGGGCTAAAGGATATAATCTTACCTTAGTACAGCCAAGTTTTTCAGAGTTTCCCCCACCCGAGGATGCATGTGGCCAAAGCTGTCTTCATAAATCTTTAATGCACGTTCATAAAGAGGCAAAGCTTCAACCTGCTTTTTCTTCAGGTAGTAGAAAGTTGTTCGTTATAGA
The DNA here is from genome assembly GCA_013398155.1 of Pedionomus torquatus. Taxonomy (NCBI): domain Eukaryota; kingdom Metazoa; phylum Chordata; class Aves; order Charadriiformes; family Pedionomidae; genus Pedionomus; species Pedionomus torquatus. The sequence goes on from VZRU01020894.1 coordinate 352,784, forward strand.
CATGTATTACATTTGCTGTTCTCTTTTTCCAACACTGTATCAACCCATCCTAGATACAAAGTCATGCACAGTTAACCAAAAAGGTATTTTAAAGTCTCAATACCGTTGATAGATGAGGATGATAACTGATATTGTCAAAGTAATGGGCTTGCACTTGCAAATGCAATTCATGCTAATACTATTATAATTGGGGTCTGAACTTCCTAGGTGGTTTTCAAAATCTCAGTTCTGAAAGTTTTGAGTATCCAAATGCTCTTTAATTTTGCCCAAGGCCACTTTAATCCCAGTTTAAAATCAAGATACACAGATTGCAGAAATGCAGAGAACAAGAAAACAATCTACAGCTCACTCCTATTGGTGCCAAGTAAGGAATTTGGCAAGTTGATTGCATCTCCTTTGAATCTCATGTTAGTTGCAGACTAGGAAGTCTACAGCTTTCTCAAGTTTTTAATTACACAGACTAGCAGGTGATGAAGGTGGGCGCTCTTCATTGACAGACATAGATTTCAAAGGATTCTGCTTCCCTCCACACCAGTGGTGAAGCTGTGTTCCCTAATACTGTGATAAACGCCCCATCACTGAAAATGCTGTATTCTAGCTCTGGTCTTATAAAGCATGGGGGCATTTTGAATTGTCTGAAGAGCGTTGGCCCAAGTGTTCTTGTAAAAATACCACTCCCAGCAATCATCTGTTCCCTGGGCACATTTTCCTTGCCAAATATCCTTTCAAGTTTTATAGTGGAACCTAAGAATTTGCAAGTCTCATAAGGAATTTCCCTTTTAAATGTGATCAAGCTTCTTCGGTATCATTTAAGTACAAATCATGAAAAAGTCAAGACAGGAATAATAAACACATAAGACATGAAAAACTTACCATCTGACAATAAAGAACAGCCAGATTCACCAAAGCAGTTGCTACACTGGGGTGCTTTGGCCCAAATGACTTCTGTCGGATTTCAACGGCTAGTTCGTACAGAGGAACAGCCTTGTCAAGTTTTCCCTAGGAATAAGAGGGAAAAGGTGATTCAGGTCTCCTACATCAAAATGGTAGCAGTAAAATCTCTTTTAAACCACAAGCTTTAGAGAAGATGTAACTGTTTCCAGAAGGGTTTAACTTTGGTTAATGCAATTACACTCTGCACAGTCTGTTTATCACGAATATTTTCCAAAATACTGAGCATATTCAATTCCCAGTTAATGTATTTCTTGGATATGTCTATTCCTTTCTTTTTTGATTTATTTTTTCCCCAAAAGCATCTCACTGAGAAAGCTGTTAAAAAGAATTTTCAGTTGTACTTTTATCAAAATAATTTCTCCATTTGTATTTCCTTGTCCTGCCATGAATAAAAGCAGAGAGTTCATTTTTTTGTCTTAAACGGCCCAAGTTTTGCTGGTGATATGGAAATAGGAATGTGACTGCCTTAGCTTTTGAGCAGCTTTCTGCTTACTGAAGTGTTGATCGCACCATCTCCACAGCCCTGCAGTGCCCAATGCCATTTCAAGCACCTGTGGCTTCCCAATCACCATACTGTGGCTTTGGTTTCTTGACTTGGGTTTCTCTAAAATACCCCTCCTCCTATTCCAACTAGTTTTACTTTTGATTTTTTTTTCCCAGCAAATCTGTTTTCCTCCAAATTTGAATCTGATCACACATTAAGTGGATATACTTCAGCAGTATACTTAAGCTTCTATTGTTCAAATGTGTATTCTCATATTTAATAGAAATTAGAAATTAAGTACTGCAAATGTCCATTGCATAATGGTTCACTATAACTGCAAAATTTAAATCAAGTTTTCTCCTTGCTTTTTCAAAGCATTACCATGCAACAGTTTGAAAACTATCAGTAATTCATCTTGAACAAACACCTTTTTATAAATAATTGTCATTGTCTACATCTGATTCACAGAATGATACAGGGCTGGAAAGAACCTTTGGAGATCACCTAGTCCAACTGCCTTGCCATAGCAGATCCACCCAGAGCAGGTTGCACAGGAACGTGTCCAGGCTGGTTTTGAATGCCTCCTGACACAGAGACTCCGCCAACTCTCTGGGCAGCCTGTTCCAGGGCTCTGCCACCCTCAAAGTGAAGAAGTTCCTCCTCATGTTTAGGTGGAACTTCTTATGTTCAAGTTTGTGCCCATTTCCTCTTGTCCTCTCACTGGGTACCACTGAAAACAGACTGGCTCACTCTTCTTGACACCCACCCTTTAAGTATTTATAGGTGTGGATCAAATCCCGCTCAGCCTTCTCTTCTCCAGACTAAAAAGACCCAAGTCCCTCAGTCTTTCCCCCTAAGAGATGCTTCAGGCCTAATCATCTTTGTGGTCCTCTGCTGTACCCTCTCCAACTCCTGTCCCTTCTCTTCTTCCACTCTTTCCTGTGTTACCAGTCCACCATGGATTTTAAGTTGTGCCTCTTCAAACTAGCAAAGAGCTATTTGATGCAAATATTGACTGCATTTTTGCTGTTTCTAGCAATATTAAAATTAAAAGCTGCAGTGAGCAGAGAACACGTGACTCCAAAGCAATTTTGTGCACATACTATCGGGTACAAATTATTGAGCAAGAACTCAGGAGCATTTGACCCAAGAGATTATCTTCAAGAACTCTTTTTCTCTCTGAAGAATAGCGAAAAAATAAAATGTGAAGAAAAAGAAATGTGAAAAAATAAAAGAAAAAAAGTATTTTGTCATCCTGTAAATTTGATCTTGGTTCAACAGCTGGAAACCTTACATCTCTCTTACACTGGTGACAGCATACAGTTAGGATGACCATCTGCAAACACAAATATTAGTAAAACATTTTGAAGTGGTGAAGCACAGAAATTTATACTACTGTTAATGTTATTCCCCGTAGTCCATTTCAAAGGGGAACAACTCTTATCTTTCAGTGAATCGAAATAAGCTCAAGGCAGCTCAGCCAGATGGTTTATTTGTAAAGTCCCATCTCCCTCCAGAGCTTTCAAGTTACTCTTAATTTGACTGTAAGTTCAAGGTCATTGTGTAAAAAGTATTACTCCTACATCCTAAAACATGATTCTTCCATTAAGGCACATCTGACCAAACTCTCGGTGAATGTCACATAGCTGATAGTGAAGAACTCGGATGCAGGTGGGAAAGGCTTCCCCCAACGCAGCCGAAACACCAGCTTTTAAACAAATCAGAAATTCATCATGGTGACCACTGAGCATGCAGGACACTGAAGACATTATTCTCTTCTTTAAGCAAAGTGTGTTTTGAAAAAGCTACCGGGCTTACACTGAGGCTGCTTGACATCTGTTAGTGTGCAAAATGTGTGTAGAACACCAACAGCTGACAAGAATCCCACATCCCATTCCTTTTGGATTGAAGACTCTAACAATGCAGAGCATTACAGTAATTTAGGTGAGGTGAAAAGGTGGCAGGCTTGTGCTTACCATCTTTTTGTACAGCACCGCCAGGTGTTTGACAGTATAAGCCAAGGAGGGATGATCTGGAGCCAGCGCTCTCCTCCTAATGTCTAGAGCTTTTTCATAGAGCTCCTCTGCTTTGTCATAGTGCTTCTTCTCATTGTACAAGGCTGCCAGGTTGTTCAAAGACTGTGCACAGTCTGGGTGGTCAGATCCCAGGACTCTTTCTCTCATTTCCAAGGAGCGCTTCAGGAAAAGCTCTGCTGTCCTGCAGAACACATTCATTTCAGCACTATTTTAAAGCAAGAAACACCTGTGAAGTGGCTGCATGACACAGAACAAACTCAGCCTTGGGAACTGCACAGATACTATGCGCAGACACTATACTATGGGTATCTGTTCAGTATATACAGCACATAGTAGATAGTATGGCCCCGGCGGTGGTTGGGGGGGGGACCAGATGCTCCGATGGGGCAGCGCTTTTCTGGACCGGCTTCCTTATCTTGCAGGGCCATGCATCCTCACTGGGTAGCCATCACCCATACCAATAGTGACTATTTAACATCTTTGTTGGAGACATGAACAGTGGGATAGAATGCACCCTCAGCAAGTTTGCCAATGACACCAAACTTGGTGGTGCAGTTGACACGCTGGAGGGAAGGGATGCCATCCAGAGGGACCTGGACAGACTTGAGAGGTGGGCTACTGCAAATGGCATGAAGTTCATCCAAACCAAGTGCAAGGTCCTGCACCTGGGACATGGCAATCCCAGGCACAAATACAGGTTGGGCAGAGAATGGCTGGAGAGCAGCCCTAAGGAGAAGGACTTGGGAGTGCTCATGGATGAAAAGCTCAACATGAGTCAGCAGTGTGCGCTGGCAGCCCAGAAAGCCAACCCCATCCTGGGCTGCATCAAAAGAAAAATGACCAGCAGGTCACGGGAGGCGATTCTCCCCCTCTACTCATGAGACCCCACCTGGAGTCATGTGTCCAGCTCTGGAGTCCTCAATTTAGAAAGGACATAGAACTGCTGGAACGGGTCCAGCAGAAAGCCACAAAGACGATTAGAGGGATGGATCACCTCTCCTATGAGGACAGGCTGAGAGAGCTGGGGCTGTTCAGCCT
>VZRU01020894.1:357656-463757 GCA_013398155.1 Pedionomus torquatus
GAATATAAAATGATCTTGTATGGGATTAGACAGATATCACTCATACATAATCAGTCACTTAACTGTGGCTTCATGAGAGTAAAATGATGAAACCCCCCCCATTTCCAACAACTATTACAAATCAATTCCTTCATTGTAAAGGTCCTGCATTTAATAGAAATTCCATGTGCAGATCCTAAACTACAGTACACTTCAATAGTTATCCAAAAACTACTGGTGACATAAACATCAGATATAAGAAGAATAGAAAATTATTTCCAGAAATTGTGCTTTTTTTGCTGTGTACTTTTTTTCTTCTCTGAAAAGACTGAAAATTCTCTGCAAAATTCAGTAGAGTGGGATTCAAGGTGACTTTACAATTCCCTCACAACACACAGTTTTAGACTACTCTGTGGACTGAAGAAACTGATGTGAAGAGTGGCTAACCAAGCAATCAGAACTGTTCCGCACCTTCTATTCCCTTTCTTCAATACCCCTGCTTATCTCTGTCTGCTTTGTTCTGCTCTGTCCTCTTTAGCCCTTAAAAAGGCTGGCAGCATAAAAGCCTGAGGATTACAAGTACTGTGAATATTTAACTCATGTTTTCTTGTAATACTGGCATTTTGAGTGTTTTTCACGGAAAAACAACAATCCTGCTGTTCAAGGACAAACGCTACAGAGGAGGGTCACAAAATAGTGAAGCTGAGTAGAGGCAGCATAAATTTTCAGAGACAGCTGGTATTTGCAACGAAGGCTAGTTAAAATTAACTGTGGAACACCAAATCCAAATGCAGAAAATGCACTGACTTGCTAAATCCTCACATGCTAACATCATCAACTCTCAAAAATATGAGTAACAACACAGTAAACAAAACCCAGCAGAATGATCAGGGATAGCACTATAATGACTATTTCATTCTGTGTCTACATCTAATGCTATTTCTCAATGCTTTGCTTCCATTTAGATCTATGGCAACCCTCAGTGGATGTGTCACCATTAATACAACTTACTCAAGATTATTCTGCAGATAATAGAGGACTCCAAGCTCGTTGAGGGTTCGAGCGTTATCTGGTGTATCCTTGCCTAATGTCAGCTCTTCCAATTGCAGGGCTCTTTGACGCAGTAGAGCAAAGCCACACTATAGCAAAGCACAAGGTAGTGTAAGGCAATCACCATGACATTTTAAGTTTACAACTGAAAACAGAAAATCAGGAGACTTATTTTGGTGCCAAAGATCATACTTAAATTCTGTTTTCAAGCTAAATGGTACATAGGCATTCTGATTATTTACAATCTAACAGTGAATTTCACCAAACACACTTCCAGGAAATTTAAGTCAGTGCAGTGTTGCACAGCTGTTTCCCCTGCACCCTACAATACCAATTTGCCTATTCAGATCAAATTCTTTAGTTTATAGAGGCTCAGAACTTAAAATCAAGTTAATCTCTTATCCTAAATGCCACATAAAGTACTCCTCATGGCTTTACACAGATCTTTGTAAAATTGTCTGCCAAACTAATGCTTACATGCAAAGTTAATTACAAGTAAAAAGCGCAGCCTTGTTAAATATTCTGCCTATTCTTGATCTTTGCAGTCATAATAAAAATATTTGTGCAGCAGAACTCATTAGAAAAATAGGCAAAATCTTCACAATCCAAATTAATTTGTATTTAAGCACTATGAAAACAGCAAAAAATTTTATGGCTTTTCACTACTTTCATTAGATCTACAACTAGAGGTCTGGAGTTACCAGCCCAATTCTTATAGTACAGACACTGCTTGACAAAAAACCCTTAGCTCAAGAATGACAAGAGAAACTCTGCAGCTGAAAAACACAGAGGGAAAGAAAAAAAACAAAAGGAAAAACTCAGTATGGCATCTAATAGTACTAGGATTACCCACTGCAGCAAGCACTGTGTTCATTAGTGTTTGTAGGATAAATACCTCAGTTATTCCAGAAAACACCTTTTTTCCATTGCCACTTCAACAGCCAATTGTATCAGCAGTAGTGCTGCACCACTGAAACGTATCTACCCGCTTACTTCCTTTCTACCTCTCCCATCTCCATGTCAGTTGTAGAGATGCATCTCCACTTCCAGCAGAGTTGAAAGGGCAGTTACCAAAGCTGCTGCTAAGCTACTTCACTACTTATGTCCTCAATTACAAAAAGCACTGGAGCTTTGTCAGCTCTGCAGACACATTTTATCATCTATTTAGCAGAGTCCCAACATGCCCTGCACTTTTTTCTTAAATATTAAACCCTTCCTTACCAGACTGCCTTTTCGCCTTGCTGCTTTTTGGCGTATTTTGAAGGACTTCTTCCTCAGTTGCTCAGCTTGCTCGTATCTGAAGATATGAAGTTAGAATATATTAGTTAGAAGAACACCAAATGTAGCATCACTGAGTATCCTGAAATCTTCTAGGTTACTTGAGTTCACGAATTTGAGCAGAATTTAACTATCTTGAAAAAAATAACACTTCTTGTCAAAGATAAATTATCTTAGGGCCAGACAATGGTCCTGCTTTATCTCTAACTTGTTAGAAGTCTGCTGTTAAACCAAGCACAAAAGTTGCCCCCTACTGGGTAGCCTTCTGCAAGAACGTACAGTTGCACTGGAAGTTATGAAACTCTAAAAAAGAACCAAAGAAGCATTCTAGCTTCAGGAAGAAGACGTCTGCTGTTATTTTTTACCACTTCCACATGAAAGAAAAACACCAGTGTAGTTAATCTTACTTGCTCTGCTTTTGGTACAAGGTCGCAAGTGCATCAAGTTCACGGGCTACCCGAGGATGTTCAGCTCCATAAGCATTTTCAGAGATTTCCAGTGCCTGTTTATAGAGCTGTTCAGCATTTCCAAACTTCTTCCACTGGACATAAACACCTGCTAGCTGGTGGAGTGACTGCGCCACCCTTGGGTGGTCTGGATCCAGCGCAGTCTCTCGAATCTCCAGAGACCGCTGCAGAGGAGCTACAGCCTATAACAATGAAGCTCAGAATATGATGGCAGCCAGACAGCATCCTGTATGCTACAATAATTTAACAACTGCAACAGAAATCACACAGTAAGCTCTGCTTAATTTGGCTCCTTGCTGTTACAACAATCTCTAAGTGTACTTACCTGACTGAGAAGACCTAGGTCCTTAAGAAACCGTCCCAGGGTCTCATAAAGATCAGCCAGGCAGATCATGCTTTCCTCTCCCTCACAGCTTTTTTCATATTCTTTCAGAGAGTCAAAATACTCAGCTGCCATAGAGCTCTTATCTTTCCCAACCAGCTGCCAGTAACTCAGCAATTCTGCAAAATGTCCCCTGTTTTAACAAGGAAATAAGAAGCTCATCTTATCTCTGATACCCCTCTATTCAGACTGATGCTAGCTTAGAAAAGGGCCATTTCCATGTATTCTGTCTTTGTGCTACAGAGTATACAGAAATAATTCACGGAGATTAATGCTGTTCAACCACAGTATTTATCCCTTTATCAACCCCCAGCTGTAACAGATTAATATTATATAAATTAATGATAAAATATTATATATTATACATAAAAATTATAAAATATTATATACATTAAAATATATTATTTATATGACAACAGCATTTAACATTTCAGCCTCTACTATTTAAGTCCCTTTAATCTGTATCTCCCATTTTCCAATCTATATTGACAAAAGAGTACTTCAAAATGTTTATAACTGCCAAAGCAGTGGCTACCTTTGTACCTTTTATAAAGGTTTTGGGACACAAAGAGATTCAAAAGACACTTGTGCAGCTTTTGCTTATCACCCTGCTGTTGGAAGAGCCAGGGAAGTTCATCTGCACTTCTCCAAGTCACTCGGTCTCGACTATTGAAAGAAAAATCAAAATTAAAACTCAGAGACCTAACAGATCTTGCCAATTTGATGTGAAAACTAGGCAAGCGTACAATTGTAATACATGAAAGTCTAAACAGACTACTGTAAGACCTACATACTCCATTTTCACACAACTTCATTTTAATTTGTGCCTTCTTTGCCTGGCACCCTGTGGCCCTCTTGGCTTTCTGCTACCCAACAGTGCATGCTCTAAAAAAGCAGTAAGCAGTAGCCCACAGCTGGGACACACTAACTCAGGACTGTAAATGCAAATCAGTTTTTAATCTGGATATGAACTTGTAGCTTTTCAGCTGTTCTGCTGGACCTTCTCTTGTGTCTGTGCTAATAGCTTGCTGAACGTAAGTGGTCTTCTGCTGCTTCATTGAGTTCCAAGCAACCTCATATTTCCTAGAATTTACTGGGAGTTAAAAATCCACATGGGGTCAATTACCACAATGTAACTGATGTGGTATAAATTCATGCCCTACCTTTTCACATTATAACTTTATTATATGCCCATTCCCTCTCCACAGTCCTCAACCTCTTCCAAGATTACAAAGTGATATATCAATAATAAACTGCTAAACTGACAACTAGGGTTTTGCAGAGTTACTTTGCCATAATAATTTACTAAACTGGGTCAAAGAAGCTATATGAAGAAAACAAAAATATTCATGAGGCATAAAGCCAGCAATTTAGCACATCTTGAAGAATTCTGACCTACCTCAGCTGCATGGTGAAATATTCCACTAGCTTTTGTCTATAGGCAGAAATAACATTTTCACCTTCTTCCATATACTCTAGTCTCACCATATCCCAAGCCTGAAAGAGAGTGTAATTGAGAGAAATTAATAATTGAGAATGCATTTAATTTGTTTTTTCTAAGTACTGATGGAACACAGGGAGCTAAGCAAGATTTCTTTATGAAATGTCTCATGTTGTAGAACTGAAAAATCTTTTGATGACAAAGGCACTACAACTAGATTGTCTTGTATTAGACCGAAGCTCTGGTTATTCAGGCAGTATTCCTTTCTCCTTCAATTCTGCTTGAGTTTTCATGGTATTTTCTAGGACACATGGAGTTAACAACTAATGTTAATGAAAATGGGCAAGCAAACACAAACATATGATGACCTACCCAGTTAACAACAGAGCTTATCTAGAAAACAGCAGGGGTTTATGGAGTTTTTATGGTGGAGTTTCACTTGCACGTGTTTAGAATGAAACAACTCACCTGAAGGTGCTGGAACTTCAGCAAACCACAGCCGTAGGTCAGCAAACACATTTTGTGCAGACTGAAAATGAGCGAGGCTAACACTGCAGAAGACAGTTCAGGATAAAGTTCCATCAGCTCTGACTCACTCACACCATTGTGGCTAACACCAATGACACACAGTATCTACAAAAAGCAGAAAAAATATTTTACAGTTAGGAATATTTACTGCAGAGCTTAGTTACACTGAAATTCCAAGAAAAATACTGTGCATCACTGTGTATAACTTTATATGTCAAGCGAAAAAAACACCTGCCTATAGAATCCCTTCCCCTCTTCTGTCATCAAAGAAGGGACCTCAGTGCTAGTGGATTAATATTTTAATAGATAAAGCACCCTGGGACAAACAAAGGTCTCCTTAGACTTTCCTCTAAAACACCAGGAGAAAATAATTATCTTATAAGGAACTTCCATCTAAGTAAAATATGCTGAAGGTCTTATGCTGCCAGCATTTATGTTGCCAAAGAACTTCTAACATTTATTAAGTATCATGTCCTAATCTGAAAACTGTTCCACAGAAGAGGGAAATTCTGCCAAGGTTCAAATTCTCAGGAATCAAAAATTTAATATGCAGTTCCCTGTATTCACAACAAACCATGTTTTGACTACATTTACTATGCTCAGTGTGGTTTATCACTGGATCAGGGTAGTGATCAGCAAGGAAGTACTAATTCTACATCACATCACAGAGGAAACGTTCCGGTTTTTAAGACAATGACTTAGCTGAAATTAAACACAAAGGATTCCTATGTTCTATAGTTATGCAATAGGTTGCAATAGGCATAATTAATAAAACTGTCCCTTCTATACCAATACAATAGTTTTGTATTATTGTATTGTACTACTAATACAATACACTAGTATTGTATTAGTAGTACAATAGTACAATAATCTCTGAATCATATGCATGAACAGACATAAATTTATACTTACTTTTAACTTAACATTATTTGTACAAATAGTGACTTGTTCTCAGCTTACCTCTCTCAAAAGGTCTTTCTCTTTATCACTCTGCAACGATCCTTGAATTGATCTTAGAACAAGCCTGTACAGTGACACTGTGTCTTGACACTGGAAACACTGTTCAAGGGTTTCATCAATATTTCCTGCATTTCCAACACTGAGCAGTAGGACAAAAATGGTTTAGCATATTAAATCTGGCGGAGTAAGATGAATTGGAACTACTGCAGAGGGTACTCCTACTGGGTTTAAGAGGTCATATTATGTATATGTTCAATTTTTCTAAATAACTGCAATGTTTTTGTTTAAAAAAGAAATAAAAGTACTTCGCAGTGTTCTTTCCTCCAGCCTGAGTCCATAAGAACATCAGGCTGAATAAAACCACATGCTGCTATTTCATTTAATGCATTTACAAAGCATGTTTTCAGGAGCAATTAAGCATTCTAAAACATAAAACAAAAAGAAAAAATAATTAAAATCAGTCACCCAGAGTAAATTATCAATCAGTATATAGTCTTCTGGGAGTCTCTAAACTAAAAAATGTATCTTTCTCAACAAGACGAGGTCTAGGTTAACAATAAGCCAATGCACACACTCCCCTTGCACAAGATGGGAGATTAATATTCTCCACAGCAGGAATTACAGGGCAAAGTACTATATGCAAGATGTAAAACTAAACTGTTGCTGAATTTCCGTTTAGCCTTAAAAATCTGTGAGGCAAGTTATCTGTACATATCAGTACATCAGATACATATACAACAGACTTGAATTAAACTGTTCAACCAAACAGTAACAACATTCTTGGAATACCTTTAAAAAGCACTGAAGCAACTGACATGCCCAGAAAGCAGAAAATCAGAAAAATAATAAAATAAAAAGAACTGAAAACAGACAGATACAACTATTTTGATTCACTTAGTATCAAAATTATGTCCATGTACTCTGATTTTTCTTCTCACTGCATTCACAGACAGTGTAAAGGGAAAAAATTGTATACTGCTCTGCTGTTTTTTCTTAACACACAATTCATCCTTCTTTAAATGAATGTATTTCAAAATGCTAACAAACATACCTGAAGTCTTCAAATCTGGTGATAAGCATAATAATTTCAAGATCATCTCAACTTACCAAGCAATGGTTTTGCCCAAGAGAGTGACATACAAGGCATTGCAAGTTGTGGCGGAACGACAATGTCTCTCAAGCTTCTTCTCCTACAACAGTTTAAAGAGAATCTGACAGCCAAGATGAAAATAACCACACCAATGTTCACCATTTGACAGGAAAATAAAAGTTCTAGATATGCTTCTGTGTCTAACATCTGAAGACTATGACATGATAAATAGTCCACAAACTACTGCATGTTTTTCTTGCTATGGGAGCATGTAAGTGGAAGTTTCCTTTTGAATTTAAGATGACAAGAGTTAGGATCTAGCCATTACATCTCCCAAGATGAGGATTATCTTAAAGAATCAGTCTCTAAGGCAAAGAGTTAAAATACTTCTTTTCCCCGCTCTACCAATCATTGTTACAGAATTATGCAATGCTAAATCTTCTATTATTCTAAAATAAAAGACAGTGTTTACAATAATATATGCAACTGCAGTTTTTATGTTAAGAACTTATCCTGTTCCACCTGTTTCAGTGCTAAGAGCCATGGTGTAAAAATATTCAAACTGTATGCTATCTTGAGCAGTAGCATTCAGTTAGCTAAATATAATACTTTCTTTTGGCAGTTGCACTTAATTTCATCTTTCCATGTTTTCACTAAAAGTTATACAAAAGTAAGGTACTTCAGAAGAACTGCAACAGACATACCTGCTCTTTAGTCAATTTAACATTTGCAGAGTTACATTCTGCACTGATGAGAGATTTAACATCTTTGGAATTCAGTGGGTCAAGATGAAGAGTGGGCCACAACCTTTGGTAAGAGAGAAGTCATATTCAGACCTTATTAAATAGCATTAAAAAATGAAAAAAAGGTATCAAAGTTCCAGAGCTTTTTAAAGATTTATATCAAAGCAGTAATTGAAGCTATTTCCCACTAGTAAGAAATTCTAGTCACTACAAGTCAAATTTCCACTTTTAGCTTTATCCTGGATCTACATCATGGTATTTGGGTTACTGATGTGCATCTGACTGCACTTAATATCCTCTTCTATATAGTTATGTGGATAGGTCCAAAACAGTAAAACAAAAAGCTAGTTTCCCAACAGCTGAAACCTGTACTCGTTGCAGTTAAAACAGAGAAACTTTTGTTGCCCTCAACAGTTACAAAACCTTATCCCGTGAAAGCTCCACATCTTGACAAATTTGGCGGTCTGCTCTTTAAAGAGTAACTGCAACTTAAAAGAATAATTCTAACCCAGGCTACTTTGACACAGCTCAGAAAAATAACATACCTCCAAGCCTGTGGACACGTCTCTACATTCACTGATACAATCACTCTCACATTCACTGGTAGTGGATCTATCAGCCACTTCATATGCTTCTCAGCTTGCTTAAAAATAAGTTTTAGTTACTTAATACAAAAGCTGTTCAAAACAGTGCCAGAAGCTGATACATTTCATTAACTGCACAGTTCAGTAAAAAGAGTCTCAAATTCTCCAGTGTCCTTAAAAATTTTTCATGGTCTGGTTCTTGACTTATCAATGGATCATTTAGTACTGTGTGTCAGCATTACTGCACACTAAAAAGTAGATAGAATACTAGTGTTGAAATATTCACATCAAAGGCTAGGCTCTTTACATGCCCAGTAAGTCAGCTCACAGCCTTGAGCCTTTGGATAAATAAAGTAACTGATCCGCAGAAAAGTTTAAGGTGTTAAAATAAATTTGCCAAAAAAAACCAAACCCAAATAAAACAACCCAACACAACTTTTATCTACAAACATTAAGGACTATTTTAATTCATCTGCATTTTTTGCAAAATTAGTTTCTATGTGTGCTTCTTAGAGCAAAGCAAAATTTAGTATTTCTGCTACATGGATACAACAGAGCCTGCTATATTAAGCAAGGTTTTCTTTAGACTGACAAATATTTTGAAAACATACCTGTATTTGGTCAATAGAATCAATAATTATAATAATGCTGCCTTGGTGACGCGCAGAAAGCTTTTCCAGCCAGCGGGGAAACTCTTCCAGAAGTTTAGCTGGATCCAAGGTCAGAGGTGACACTAACCATGAGTGTTGCATAAGCTGCAGAATTATAAACATATATAACAAATTCTACCTTAAAAATCAGTTAGGACAGTTGTAAGAAGTCCTACAGACACAAGTGAAAACAAAATCTAAAATGTGATTTTTCACATGGATGCTTTCCTTCTAGTATATGCAGAAAGCTGGCACATACTGAGTATTTACTGAGCACATTGTGCAAATTCTAGAGAGGTAACCTGAGTTTACACACAAAGGATGACACAATCGATTTCATTTTCCTGAAGACTTTAATCCTGTGAGGTCTTTAGTGCCACCCTGGGAAGGAAAAAGAAAGCTCAAAAATACTCCTTATTCTTCACATACCTAACACAAAGTTAAAAAATAACATAGGAGAGAGACTAGCCAAGGAACAATATGGTGCCAATAGGTGAATATGGCCTCAGGTTTCTGAACACATCAACAGAAGACATACCACCTGCCTCTCTCAAGGCCAGATGGCAAGAATTTTTGGGAGAAGCTTTTGTTTTTATAAGCCATCAATATAGGACACTGGAAGCATCACTGTTAATCCCAATCTATTCTGAATGTCCCAGAGATGTATTTAATCCATCTGCACTCACTGTATAGGAGTATAGGATCAGAGTCCCTACCAGCGTAACAACTTACACTTGTATTCCTCTTAACTGATGTAGAAAAACTGGTAGATATTTTTATCTTTTAACATACACATATTGGCACATTCCAAAGAATCATGCAATGCAGGGTATGTAATAATACAGCATACCTTTAAAGTAAGGCGCTTAATTATCAATGCAGATTCTGAACTAGTAGACATGGGCCTCCCAACAAAGTGATAAAGAATTAGCGTGTTTGGAGAATGCTTCTGTTGCAACTGAATCCTAATGAGAGAAGTAAAAAAAAAATAAATATAAAAAAATGCACTTAACAGAACATAATTTTGCATGAGGTGTTCGCTTGTCTTACAAACTAGGAAAATAGGGTAGACATTTCCTGAGCTATAAATGAACTTATGTCAGATTCCACTCTTGCTTTCCCCAGTACTAATAGCCACTTCCTGGCACTGAGTAGTCACATGTTGCTAATCTTTTAAAAAGTAATGACACTACCAATTTGCTTTCATGTCAAAAAGTTTTGTCCCAGCCTACAAGTGACCATGAAATGCATTTCTATGATAAATCATTAGTTATGATGTTTCATTTATTTAAATTAAGAAGACCCCAAAGGTCCACTCCTGTGTATCAGAGAAGGGCAATGCTATTGAGTTACTGAAACCACTTACAAACGCTGTGGCCATAGAGATCTGTAGGGTGTTGTAACTGGAGTCAGAGATGTTAAAAGGCAGTCTGGATGGAATTAGCTACTCAATTATTAGAAATCTTTCCAGGATGCTTAAATAACTTCAGTGCTTTGTAAATGCTTCCATTTCACCTCTCATTAAACTGGCATAACGTTTGAAATGTAATGGCAACTTTAGTTTACCATTTTGACAGAAGGAGAGATTTCCCAGAGCCTGGTCCTCCCGATACAAGCAGAGGTGGAATTGGTGCAGGTGCTGCTACTAAATCATTTAGACGTTCAAAATACTATAAAAAAGAAACAAACATTACAAACACTTCACAGTTTAAAGAAAAAATATAGTGTTTGGTATCGCAAACCATCTAGATACAAAACACATAGATTTACTAAGGTAAAGGACTAACTACTGAAATGCAGTATAACACAAATGGAAATAAATTTTGTAATGAAACACTTAAACCACAGAATTTGTTATCTCTTTTAAAGAAAATGTAAAATAAATAAACACTTTTTTCAAAATTCTATTTAAAATTGAAATTTCAGTGCTAATAAACTGGATTAATGTTATGACAATAAAGCAATAGGATAGTATGTTTGTTCAGGCTTCCTTGACCCGTTCTTCCCACCAACGACTTCACTGCATTGGATATGGTTGCCAGGACAAAGCTTTCAAAGTTGGCATCTGCTGTGAATGATATTTTGATGCACTAAGCACCTAAAAGAAAGGCTATCTTTCACTATATGAATGCCCAAGAACATTGTTAGCAGAGGTCAGGATAGCAAAAACAAAACCCAAAACCACCCTGCATCCACTTGGGAAAAAATATTTTGTCTGAAAAAAAGATGTTTAGGTACAGTAAGATACATATAGGTATTTTTTCTATTAATGTTCTGTTATTTTCCTGTTCTAGAATGCAGTAAAGATAGCATAATCCTCCAAACCATTGCCAATATATGGGTAGTGAAGTAAAAGAATAAATTGTGCTAGTAAAATATAGATCCCTTTCTGCTGAGAACCAAAGTCTAGGAGGACACCCTACTTCTGACACACTGTCATATGGCTTTTCTCCAGTGAAAAAACTGCTTCTTTATCAAACAATTGAACAACACTGGAACACCACCACACCACCAACAACAACAATCTGGCATCTCTCACAGAAAATAAATATGCCATCTATGTAAGATATATAGCTTTTTCAAGCCTAAGGAATAATAGCTTCAAGAATGCTCTCAGACAAAGCTTCTTCTGTAGAAGTACATCTTGCCTAATAAGAGGTGGAAATAAGTGATGACTTTCTCTTCATCCACATACAGTTCCAATGTACTTACTTTCTCAAATCCCAGCTCACATGTTGAACTAGAGGCCTGCTGAAAAGCTTCCATCTGTTCTTGTTCATCATGTGCATCCCACAACACATCACCAAAAACAACTTCTTCAGGAGCAGCGGACTCTTCCTTATTGCCCAAATCCTTGCCTTCTAGTTCTGTTGTTTCACATCCCAATATATCCTAAGTAAAAAGAAAATCACATGGAGAAAACTGCAAGTATCATTCTTAACAGCGCAGGCACATTTGGTGTTATTCTCAATTCCACCATACAAAAATGCAGCTCTGCTAGTATCAATAATCCATGTATTTTTAAGCTAGCCAAGAACAAAAATAAATGAGGAATGAGAGGAAACCAAGTTAACTCTGAATGCACAGGTTTCAAGACATTGGCTTTAGTCTTTTCATACTGGAAGCAACCCACCACAAGGGAATACAAGAGAACAGACTATGCAATCTTTCCTTATCCTATGATATGGATAAACATAAATTAAAACAGAATTTAGGTCACTAATAGATCATCTTCCCCTGCTATTTCTGCTTTTGTCCATAAAAGCACTGCTTAGTTTTGAGTTTATTTATTTTCCAATTGCAGCCTTCTCTGCTTGACAGCTATTACTGACAAAACATCAAAAGATCCTTTGAATTACATATCAGTAGCATATAGTAATCACACTGCCATCAATTAAGATCATAAACAGAAAAGGCTGAAATGCATCATGTACTCTACCTGTTTAATTATCTTTTCCACACAATTATAGATTTCATATGCTCCTTCCTCCACACCTCCAATATGATCAATCATCTGAAAATGTAAATGGCAAAGCATGATGCAACTCCAATTCCAGTTGGGAAGAGTATTTAGGACTTCAAACAAAAACATTCTGGAAAACATTTAAATTCCATTCTGTTGCACTCCTTAGCTAGGATTCATTTTGCCTAAGCTTTTAAAAGTTGGGCATCTGGTCTCAGCTGTTCTCAACAGTTATCTCTGTACAGAGAAATAAATTCCAACCGATCTATTTTCAGATGGGAGGAGTATCTCTGGAGATACATTTCTTTCTCTTCAGTGGCTACAGTGGGACTCAAGATAAATAACTTTGCTGTTTAAATGGCTAAACACAGGTGAGAAATTCTATTCTTACAGCATAGGGATTTTCTTTCAGTAAAAACCCAGCGTTTTTTTTTTCTCCCCTGCTCTGAAAATTTTGTGACACTCATAAATTTCAGTTTCATCAATCCACTCATATAACAAGCATCCAGAGCAATGAGCGTAACACAATTTCTCCTAAAATCAGGGACTATTAGCACTCAATGTTGGTTACAGCAGGAAAGTAAGACTTTTACAATTCACGTCTTTAAAATGCCATACCTTTGCTTTGCTCATGTAAGAAATTTGCTCAATTAACTGTTGCACTGAGACTGAACTGACTCTGCCATCTTCCTTTCTGTGGTAAATTAGCCGGGGTTTTTCTTCTGGATTTCTCAAGAAGGCTTCTTCACAGTCCTCCAACAAACAACTAGATTGGAAATCAGCATTCTTGTGCTATATTACACTGCTGTAGTAAACACTTCAATCAACACAAGCTCCAAAGACGGGTTTCACTGCAAAATCTAATTCAAAAGTCCTATCTATTTATAATAAACAGCAAGCAAATACTTCAGCACAGAACTTAGGATAAACCCTGAAGCAAGGAACAACTAAGAGAGAATTATATGCTACTTGTATGAAAAACATTAAAATAATTTTTTAATTTTTATGATTAACACTTTGTAAATTAAAATTTTACCTTCCTGTCATACCAATATGCAGAGTGAAAGGTAATTGCCTTGCATGGAAAAAACATGGATTCACACATAATTAACAAGCATCATATACATGCTCTGCTACCACTTATTTGAAGGCTCTGCTCTATTTCTTGACCGTTTTAGAAAAAAGTCCTTTAGTATTTGTCAGATGCACGATAGTCTTTTAATTTATTACAGGAGGTGAAAAGCAGAATTACACACCTCCAAACTCTAAAACTCTTTTTATTTATATGTGTGAATGATATCCGTGGATATCATTCCCAGCAATCCATTGCTGCTCCAAAGAAAGAACTATGCAACTTGAGGATGCTGACAATTCCAGACAGGATCTCTCAAATGAGCACTACCATTTTCATCACAGATTTTCTAAGAGAAACTCTCCAAGTGCATCCTGTAGCCAGGAATACTCCTTTGTAGTTTTTTTCTTGTGTATTTCATTCTTAAACAGGTGTGACCCACATACATAAAACTGGGTTATTTGGCAAAAGTATCCCCTTGAAGCATCAATATATCCTCAGCAGCTGACATTATCTTTCCCAGAGCATAAATATATGGCAGCTCTAGTCTGATTCCTCTAAGAAAACAACTCAGCATCTTCTGTGGCACCCGGCTGTTCCCTGAAGCACTCCACTGCTGTATCTTAGCTACTAGAGTCTTAAACCAGCCTTTAGTTCTCTGCGGACAGATATTTTATTACAGAAACAGGAGGTCTAGTTAATACAAGAGCTCTAATAATGTAACAGTATCTGAAATGCCTAGAGTTCAGAATCTACCCCTAACGTGAAACTTAATATATACAAATATTTGCAGATTCTTGCCTTAACACAGATGTTTTGGAATGATCACTCTGTGATACTTAATATTATATCTTCTAACCCCTTTTTTTCTCTTCTTCAGCAAAAGAACATTCCTCCCTCCTCCAAACGTCAAAACCAAATTCTGCCCCAAATTCCCAAATGTTCAACAGAAACAGTCCTAACAAAATTCTAAAAGTATCCCTAGTTTGGTGTTTTTAATAAGTCGTGGTTCTTCTTCTAGAAGGTTAGGAAATTAATCACTGAACAAACAGAATACCTTCCACAACCATTTATCATAAAACATCATAACTTCAGTAAATTAAGCTGTAAAAAGCTAGCATAAAGTACCACAGAAGAGAACCATGAAATCAATCTAAAACTAGCCAAAGACAGAAAATAATATGAAACAGAATAAAATCAAAATACTACAGACAGGTGTAAGGCTAGATAAGCAAATGAAAAACACTGAGGACATTCACACCAACCATCCTGAATTCCTAAGACTTCAGCAATACACATGACACACAGCTGCTCTTGGAAAGCAAAACATGTATTATGAAGACATCTTTCATGCTCTATTTGAAGAGAATCTGTAGCTGCAATAAAAAAGAAACGATACAAAGCTGACATATTCTTTTAACTGTCTGCACTAGAAACCCGAAGTTCGAAGAAGTATCATTTAGAAGATACTAGCCTAAGAAATGTACTGAGCATAGCATCACACTTTTTAATAAGCTATGCACTCTGCATAAATTATCAGTTTCCATTTGCTTTACCAGTCTGGAAAGTACTTACCTTGGCAAAGTTAAATGCAGGAGCAAAATGACTAGTGAACTTTTTTCAATTTCCCATTTTCTTACATCATTAAGGGGCCTCTCATTTTCTACTGAAAAATGAACAACTTGAAAGAAGTATCCCATTGTTTCACAGATTCTATGAAGTTTTGGTGAGTAGCTCTGAAAGCAAATTTGAGTAACAGTGCTTTATTATTAGCGCTGCATAGCACTAAGGACCTACTAAATAAATCTCAGTTTCTTTTCTCTGTGCAGTTTCTTCCCCCAAATTCCTTGACAATACTTTCACTGAAATCAGGCTACATCTACTATAAGCTTTCAAGAAACACTAGACAAATTTCTGAGCAAGTATCACAGTGAAACAAAACAGCATATAAGTTTGCCTAAGTTTGTGAGGTACTCACTGTAATGAAGATGTCCACCTCTGGTTGAGTCTCATCGGTACTAATAATAAAACATCTTACTGTGTTACTCCACAGAGAGTGGGAGAACAGAGGAGTAACCTGTAATAAACTGGCAACAGCAGCATCCCAATCATCTGCCAATGAAAAAAATTAATCAAAACCAAGTCTAGAGATCTTCAGATCTGTTTATACTGCATAACATATAAGTCATCACCTCTTAACATTATGGAAACTACATTTTATTTAAAATACTAGTAACATTCTTACTCAACTACTTAAATTTTAAAAACCTGAATTTTGAGAACCCGTGTCATCTGGTAACATCATATAATTTGATAATGTAACAAACCAACAGTGTTAAATATATTCATACTATTAATATAATAATATTTCCTTTAAATAGGATTAATGAAATGTATCCACAAAATCAAGCTGATAGTTACAAAATAAGGAAGAATATGCAGGAAAAACAAAATCACTCATAATCAAACATATTCCTCTAGATCTACATGTATTTCAATTAGACTGTGTGAATAAATGACAGCAGAACATTATGGGAACTTCCTCTTCTTGATATAAAGCTAATTCCTGTCTGTAGTGCAGCACTGTATGTCAATTCCCTATAGAAGTAACGAAGTTTATAAGTTTTTCATTTTGTGGCTGGTCATTTTTTCAAGCTAGGTTCCCCTTTCACTACCACATGACACGATGAAAGGCTCAGCATGTAAAGCTGGAGTCATCACAGAACAGACCCTCCCCTCCCACTCTGCAGGCACAGACTTCTGAAGGACTGAAGAAAAAAAGGAAAAAATGCCAGCAAAGTCAACTATATGCAGAAGGGGTTCCATGGCCAGGACAACAGTGAGGGAAACCAGGGCACCAAAAGACAATTTACAGGAGACCATTTGGGTAACAAAGTTCATAAGCAACAATTACTGGTAACAAAACATCTAACCCCAATTCACATAATGCATACGTCCTGATCTTGCAAACGTGTTTCCACTAAAGTCTCTCTAAGCAGACTCAAAACCGCTGCAAATCCAATGATAAACGCAGGGATATGGTTTGTTCTAATACAAGCGTCACATTCATACTCAGGAAGTAGAGAATTCAAATAAAAATGGAAAAAATGCCATCAGATACTGAAAGAAAGATCACTATGTTCCTCAGTCAACGTAAGCAACAAAATGGTATTTGGTTTACTCACAACAAAGCACTATTCACTGCTGTTTCTAAAATCACTGCAGCACGTACTGTAGTCGCCAAATATATTAAGCATAAATTAACACATACAGCTACAGTTCCTTTTCCTTTTACTTTCACAAATAATTCAAAATAACACTTCAGTCAAATTACCCAAAAATGGACAGAAAAGGAGCTAAGAGAGAACAGAATTAATTAAGAATGGATAAAAAAATTACATAGATACATATAATCCCATGAAAACAAACCACTATTACTTACCCCTGTTTATATTTGCAAACGGTCCCTCAACGTCTATGGAGCTATGAGCAAACTCGGGTCCTCTGTAAGACTGCTGAAGTTGCATCATACTACCCATAGATGGCTCACTTCCCAAAGCTCCTCCATTCCAGTATTCGGATTGTGCCCCAGCAGCTAATATTGTGGAAAAAGAAAACAACTCTTAATTTTCACTAAAAATTATAAATTATATATTTATATCAGTCTTAAGTACTTCAGCTGAAAACTACTGCCACATGCCACTGATTATAATTTTTTCTCCTTTAGCAGATTTGTTCACACCTTTGTGTGCCGAAGTTCTAAATGGGCACTTGTCCAAAGTTAATGAGAAGCCACACTGCTAAATTATGAGATTATTTGCTAATATTTGTTATTATATAGGTCCCTCACATCAGTTGGGTTCAAATGCTGACCTGCAATACAAACTAGGAAAACAGTCCACAGCATTGCTGCAGTCTTTTGTGCACATCACAGAATTGACAACTTTTGATCAAAAATGTTCCACCAGTGGAAAAGCATAAAGGGGCTGTAGTCTCAGATATTTCAGCCCTGAGCTATCTGCACCACTAAAGTTCATGAAATGCATAATTACCATGCAAAAAGCCAATCACTGCATTCTGAAACATTTCTACTTTTAAAGATTGCATACTTATACTCCTGCCAAGATGTGACTGTTGATACATCTCAATAACCAAAACAAAGGTTAAGCAACAGCACTCACATGCAGTTTTCTCTCAGTAACCCTTAATTGTGCAAGAAGAAGTAGCAGTGGCCATCACTAAGAGTGTTAAGGTTCTAACTGCTACAATTATTGCTATATTTTTAATCAAATACAAAGTTGGTGGATAGATCACATACCTATCTGAACCGTTCCCATGTTATCAAATACCTCTTACAGTATTTACAAGCTTTTGTCATTTATGTCATTAGGTTTTTTAGGGCTTCTGTTTCAAAAAATTCTTCAATAAGATTAGTCTTTTGGTTAGTTTATGTTTCTTAAATATCTAACTGCTATTCTGAAAAATACAGCAGCTGAGACTGGCATACTTCATCATCCACAGACAATACGCCTAAGATTCCCTCTAGTTTCAGGTGTGCTTTTTGAATCCTCTGGAACATGATCTCTCAAATCGAGACTCAGAAGAGTCAGAAAAGACTATAAAACTTAGAATTGTTCACAGTGTAAAAAAAAGTGTTCAAGTCACTCTGTCTAGACACTGCTCTATTTTCTTCATCTGTTCACTCATAAGACCAGAAATGTGCAGGTCCCACAACCTAAACTGCATTTGTAGAGTCAGATGCTTTAACCCTTTAAACTACTTTACGTTGCTTTTCACCTGGATTAATAAAACTTTTTTCAAAAGTATATATATATTTGTCTTGTGCTTTTTTATTCACAGACTCAGTCAGGTTCCAACATAAAATACTGAGGATTAAATTCTCACCTGTAACATCAGTGCAATTATCATCAGAATCAGACTCTTCAGGATCAAACACTTGGATTCCTTGGGCCTGGAGTCTCTGAAGTTTTGCTTCTAGCTCTCGCTTGGCCCTCAGTAAGTCCTGAATCTCATTTTCTTTAGTTTCTCTAAAAATCTATGAGCAGGAAAGAAAAAAAAATACAAACCATAAACCTTTAAAAATTTGATATTAGTTCCTGAATTCATGTTATCTGCTTTCAACTGGAAAAATAAGTTTCTAGCATTCGTTTAGCAGGCAAAGGCAGGAAAATGTGAACAAGAAGCCATCAAGAACCTATAAATTATCAGGAAGACATAGTTTAAAAATATTTTTTTAACCATTTTAGACCTTAGCACACTGTTCTGAAAGTTAGAAGTCTGAATTAATTAATGGGAAGTTCACTAAAAATATCAAGTAACTTTTTTCATCTTCTGAACTTTATTGTCTTCTAAAATGGCTACATTTTACTATTTTTTTTCAAAGGTTCCCTTTTCTTTTTCAATGTATTTTCTTACATATAATGTATTTTCTCTTTATTGTTGTGAAAATATAAATTTACTAAGACAGAAAGTGATCAAGCACCTCCAGCATCCCCAGTCCTGTTTGTAAACTACTACCATCATGTGGGGAAAAAACCACAAGCCTAGATTTAAATTCAAACAGATTAAATCTTCTTCAAGTCTCATTTTCTTAAATAAGGTCAAAATGAATCCTCTTGTTATATATCTTCCAGTCATTAACACCTGTTACAATTAAAGACATCAAGAATCTTGCAAGAAGTAAAAAAACAGGACCTATTGCCCTGTTTTGGGTGGCAGAAATACCTTCATCTAGAGCAAAGGAAAAGCAGAAGCATCAGCTTGGCCTTTCAAATCATCCCTCCAGAAAGTGCAAAGGCTTTTGTTTTTCACTGGCTATCATACTTCAGCAGCCAAATGTGATGAACCTATATGCACTTTTGTTTAATGTAAGCTAGAAGCATTAAACATCGCAATGCAATATACAAAATTTATTCAGAAGTATGGAACTCCGTGTTTATACATTTCTTCAGCATTTTGCCAGTCTGCAGCCTGTGTCTTCTTGTCACCCAAATATGAATATACTTTTGTGTTCAAATAACGCAGAAATTTAGTTTAAGATGCATCAGTGCACATTCTCCTTTTAATATTTAAAAGTAACTATATTTTCCTCACAGTTTTACAGAGGATTATTTTAAAGGAAATAGGCAGCTATGATACTACTTTTTGCTTTAAGGAGAAGTCCCCATGAAAGCTATGGAGAAAAGCTCACTGGGGGAATGTGACCCAGTGGCATCTCTCTTCTTTTTGGCCATTTTCCCAGGAAAATTCAAGCCAAGCCATACCTTGAATTGCCTTTTGACCTTGTCTCGATCATGTTCAAAAGTTGCTGCTCTCTCCATGGCTTGGTATTTAGCTTCTAGTGCACTTTCTTTCTCTCGAAGTATTTTCTGGTAAGTTTTCTGAAGTGCCTGAAAACACGTAATCCAGCATTTTTTTCCCGAGTGAAAGCAATTGCTAACAAAAGGTTTTAGATTACTTTTTAGGTCTGACTACAAGGTTATCCCAGCACTTTCGATCTCACCTTACTCTAGGGATGATGGCTGTGCACCATGTGGTCCCCGTCCCTATAAAGCACACCTTGCCCGCACCCTGATGGCTCACTAGGATGGCACTGGGGCATACACCATTTCCCCAGCACTGCCTCCCTTGGAAAGGAAGGCACCTGTTACCTCCCTGCCACAGCTTTTCTGGGAAGCAGGACGAGCCCTTCAGCAGCCCCCTTGCCCAAGAGGGCGGTGGGAGCTACCTGCAGCTCTGCCCGCAGTCGCTTGTTCTCCCTGTCCAGTTTGGCCTCCTTCTTCACCATGGAGGCCACCTCGTTGTTCTTGCTGACACGGAAGATCTCGTACTCCTTCTTCAGGCGCTCATACTCGGCCACGCACTCCAGCTCCTGCACCGAGGCCGTCGACTTGAAGCTGGCCCCGATGAGGCCGCCGGGCCGTGAGGCCCCGACGCGCCGCAGGGAACCGCGCAGCAGCCGGGCCTTGGGCTTCACCTCCACCGGGATCTCACAGGCCTCGCCGCCGCCGCCGCCGTACGCGTCCTCGATCACCTCCCCGACGCCGCCGGCTGGGCTCACCAGGGACGACGCCGTCCCCATGGCCGGGGGAGGCCGCGCCCGCTGCCAGGGGAGGCTTTAACACCCAGCGGCGGGACCTGATGGTGGGGAAGCGCTTGAGGCGGAGCGTTCCTGAGGGCGCTGCTCCCCGCGCCGCTCACCCTTCCCCCGGCCCGGCCCGGCCGCAGGGCCCTCTGAGCCGGCGGCCCATGGCCCGCTCGTTGCGGCGGCCCGAGGAGTAGAGGAGGGTGGCGGCCCGAAGGGAGGCGTCCTCCCGTCCCTCCCGTCCTCCCGCCCCGTCCCGCGGCGGCTCCAGCGGCGCTTCCCGGGAGGGGGCGCACGACGGCCCCTGGCGGCCGGGGAGAGGCGGTACCACAGCGGTGATGGCGAGCGGGAGGGGCCCGGCGGCGGGAATCTGCCCCTCTGGCGAAACGTGAGGGGTTTCTTTAGGTCTGTGGCTTGGTGTTTTGGTTGTTTGGGTTTTTTTTTTTGTTGCTTGGTTTTAAAAACAGGAGCTAACCCGAGGGCACGGGAAACCCTCCGGTTCTCACTGGCACCGTCTCAGCCCCACCGTGCCTCGCTGCCTGCCCGGGCGGCAACAGCAAAAAAGTGTCCGTTGTCTTCTCAGGGAGCAGTGTCCAGCGGGGTCCATCACCAGCCCTGCTTGTGAGTTCTCTGTTTGAAGACCTTACCTTTCAGGAGTAAGGTACTCCTAAAATATCTGCCTCTTAAGTTATCTTTATGCCATTTCTCTTTTGGCCTCTTCAAAAGATCCCTGCCTGATTCCTTCACCCATCGTGGGGATTTTGGAGGAGCAGATCCCCAAGGCCAAGGAGCCCACATGCCTGTTCCCACATCTTGGAATCTGCCCATTGGTGTGAAAAACAAAAGTGTCACTACTTTAAAGCAGATTTTACCTCACGAAAGTGCCAGGTTTGTTAGCCATGACTGAGGAAGCCGTTTCCTCTTAACAGAAAGTATATCTTGGAAATGTCTTTCCAATGATACGTCCCTGAATTTCAAAATCTACTGGAGGGGAAAATTATTTTTGCATACAACAGAGAACAGGTGTTGTTTTATTTCCCCGAGTAAAAGCTCTGGGTTTGGGGAATATGTGCTCTACCTTTACACCTTTGTTTTCATGAAGAAAAAATAACTTATTGTCTGAATATCATTTATGATTACATTGGTGATCGAATCCAGTTAAACCCTGTTTCAGTGAAAAAGATAGCTAAAGGATATGTGACAGTTGTGGGAAGAGGAAGGGTGCTACTGTAGTTTCCCTAGTATTGACAATAACATAGTGGGCACAGTATGAGCCTGCAATTCTGTAACATAGCAAGGCTCTGTTTTTTTCATTTGCATGTTGGTATCAGGCTGTTTCTTCACTTCACTGCTGTTTGAGCTCTGGGAGTAATTAAAAACAGGTTCATGCTGGTGCTTTAACTGAGTTATTCTCATATTCCGAGTTTGTGAATGTCAAAATCTCCAAGCTTTCAGCCTGGAATAAAAAGCGTACTATTGTAAGAACTATTGGATTCCTTCTAATAATCCACTTGATGTTAACAAATAGATTGGAAGAACTGTAGATGCTGTTTCTCTAATGCTGCCTCTGGGTGCATTACAAAGCTTTATGGATAGTAGAGACCACAATAACACAGCCCTTTCTAAACATAAAAATTATACTGCTTCCCTGTTGCTTCATGGATTGGTTTTCCTAATGTTTAGAAATTAGAATAGCTTGCTTCAACATCTCATTTGTAAACTAACAAAGATTGCTTTAAATCACCATTTAGGACAATTCAGAAAGAAATCCAACTGTTCGTTGCACAGATGTTGGAAGCAGTGACTCAGAATATCTTAGGATGAGCTGTCTTAATGTTCAAAAATAATTAACCTAGAGAATCAATGGGTGGAGAAAATACTATATCAGGTTGTTTAAAAATTGCCTTGTTGTGTTACATTAACTTTTAAAGCTTGAAATGGAGATAGAGAGACTATATAGATCTATATTGTTGAAGTTTCTTACTCTTGAGTTTTTCATGTTAGGAGTTGTTGGTGACTGTTCACAAACAAAATCTGGTTTTGTACAGAAAAGTACAGCTGCATGAGCTGGCCTTCTGAAATAAGGTTGCTTTTTTATATGCATTATTAGGTTCAGCTTCAAATTAACAGGTGCTTATTTTACGAAGTAATATATCTGATGTGTTATTATCTGTCTATTCCTGTAAAATTTAGTGTACAAAGTCAGGATATAGCAAGATAAGAGGAAGATTTGGAGACTATAGGTTGCCACAGATTGACTACCCATTAAAAATAAGAGCTGCTGTTATTAGAAAGAATGTTGACAATGACCTGCAAGCAGAAGATGCTTTAAATGAGAGGCAGCTGAAGAAACTTCTACACAATGTACCTTTTGTTAGTTCAGTTGCTGGAGTCACTTTTAAGGCTATATATCACAGGCATAAGGAAAATGTGTTAGAAGCTCTTCACAAATCACTATTAAATTGTTTGTGCTTGCACTGAATCAAGTTGATAAATTTTTATGATCTCATTCATTATTCAAAAATATCTGTGTCTGATGGAACATGATTAAGAGAGCTCTACTAAGGACATTTGGTGAAAAAGTCTAGCCCATACTTTTAAATAATGCCCATAATTATTTAAATGATCAGTTTTGTCCTGGGCTATGCTTCTACTTCCCTCTCTTTAGTGAAAATCTTGCTCTAGAAGGTTTCTTGCTATTGTGCTGCTCTTTATTAACTTGTTGGCTTTTCCCACTACCTCTACCCTGTGCATTAAGTGCCAGCCCAAATAAGACAAATGACTGATCTACTTAGCTTCTTTCTTTTATATAACATAAGGCCTCATGTAAAACTCAGCTAAGTCAGGGTGATTTTTTTGACTGAGATGATCTGTTTTGAATCTGGCACTCTAGTTGTTCAAAAAAGCCTTAAACAGGCAGATCTTAGCTTTGAGCAGGAGAATTACTTTGTTGTCTCTGCCCTGTTGCAACACCTGCATTTTGTTCATCTGCATGAAAGCCATATGTCTCTGTCCTCTTCTGAGCCCTTCATGCTAAGTGGCAGCAGTTCCGTGATTCACCAGCCTCTATGACTGGTGTAAGCAGGCTGAGGGAATGCCTGCTGGATGGTGGGGAGGTAGAGGTCATCTTCCCTCTTTCATGTGATCCATCATGGCTGGGGCTGTATCTGTGATTGCAACTGACTTACACCATGCACAGTCCTTCTGTGACCTGATGTGAAATTCCATACCTGTAGGTTGAGTGATTTGAGGTGTTGTTAGTGAGAGTCAGAATAACTCAGAAACCAACTACAGTTCATCATTAGATCAGCAAGTTAGAAGTTTACATTTATAAGCAAGACATTGTCATAAACTTAAATTTTAGAAGTACGACTAGACAACTGAAGTCTGAAGAAATGTGCTGAAAACCCCATGTTAAGTCTTAAAGATAGTTTATTTTTATAGGCATGTTTATGAGAGTCTCTAATGCATCTGCTACTTCTTTTCAGGCTAAAAATAATGCAATATACAGGTAGTTCACTATCAACTGCCTAACAAATTCATCCTTGAGGCAATAGTTCTAAGCTCAAATAGCTATTGAATTTGCTATGTTTCACTCAGTAACATTACTACAGTCTGCCAAGCAGAGATCATCAGCTTCTTTCAAGAATCTGTGTGCTGAGAGACCTGAAAACTACCGGAAGCAGAGATTATGAAAATCATAATGGAGAGACCATCTACTTTTAAATGCTCCCATAACTTCACGTGTCACAGCCCTTCGCCACTAGGGGACAGCAACATCTCAGGAAAATGGAGTTATGTGAGGAGGTAGGAGAAAAGGAGAGCAATTGCTTACATAAGATTTAAGAAAGTATTGGTTGAGATTATAGCTAGAAGTTCTAGCTATAATCAAGCTTCTCAAAGAATTGAGGCAATTTTGGAAGATCTTCCGAGATAAAATATAGGGGAGACACTTGGATAAATAAAAGCTGAAGTTCTAATGTAGAGGTTTGCTTGAAAAGCACAATACTAACTAGTTTTGAGGGCCATATACTGTTTCCATTGCTTTTGTAGATAGTTATATATCTATTTGAGCAAAAATAGGGCTTTGCTTTGCAATAACTGGTAGGTGTTCTGATTTTTTGATGAAGAAATTAGGTACCTTTATATAAGAAGATTGTTACAATCCTTTGTTTAGAATTGAAATCGTAGTCTGAAAACACTGTAAAGGAATCTTCTGCCTCCACACCTATCTATTATTTTAACCATGTTTGTCTGTAACTTGCGATGTTCAGTCATTGAATGTTCAGTCATTAAATGTTCCAACATAAGCTATAGGAAATGTATTCAGAACAATGCAATTCATAATTGGAACCAAACTTTTCACCTTTGTGGCTTCAGTATGTCAGACAAGATAAGCTTCTGTAATCTTTATGGCAAAAAGTCACTTGGTGACTTTTCTCCATTAAAAGTTCAAAAGAGGGTTTAAAGTGACCTTAGTTTGTCATAAGTCGGAATTGAGTTTTAACTGAGAATTCCACAATGAGTTATAATCCTAGCAAGAAGATAGCTCTTGAACATCGATTTTATCATCACTGAACTGAGAAGGACATCTCAGATTTTGCAGTCTCATGGACATTTCATCCCAGGCCAATTGGATTAATATTGTGTGTGGTCACAATGCTTGAGGAACAACTAATCTTGTTCACCATAAAAGTAGGATGAAAGGGGTGGAACTGTCCAAATAAACTGCAAAACTGAGAGATACTAATGACAAGCAATTGCCGTTGTCCTACTCTTTATTGCTTCAGCCTAGACCAATAAAACTACACTAGTATGTAAAAAGGGATGAATACAGAAGTAGTACGCTGAAGGTTGCACCAAATACTTTTTAAGATCACTTATGAGTGCTCTTTACAAAACATTCCTGTGCTAGTGGGAATGTGAAATTCAGTAGGACTCAAGTGAAATTTTCTGAGTACTTTCATGTTGTATTGTTCATACCCAGAACATCTGCTGCCTTGGCAGAGCTGAGTGTCCCAATAACTTACCCTGATCTGGATATGCAAAGCAGGCATCCTAAATCTGAACAAAATTTTCTTCAAAAACACACATAGAAATGATGCTGCCACACAATCCAAAAGGTTGATCCCTGAGCTTGTCCACTAGCTTCTTTAGCCTACAGCAACTAGATCCTGCATGCATCTTTGGTTTCACAGAAGGGTACTCTGACTTTGTGGATGTAGGAAAGACTGGGCTTGGACCTTCTGCAATGATATGGGGGGAATTAGTATGTCATACAGCAGAGAGTGAATGGTTTATAGGGCTGGAGAAAGAGAACTACATGGACCATGATTCTCTAATTCAATGATTACAACTCCCCATGTTTTCCAGCAAACTTAAAAAAACATTAAACGTCTTAGCTATACCCAAATGAGATTGAAAAGAACTCTTACTTCATTTTAGATGTCTGATTCAGGGAGGCACCTGAGATCTCAAGAGTGACCAGGTATAAAATATACCCATTCTTCTTTATTCCTTTCAGTAGCTATCACCTATGTCCTTCAGTATTTTGTCTATGGTCAAGTGTGACTCCACCCCTGTAGTCTCTAGAGAAGTCAGACCTTTAAAGTCAAGGGCTGCACAATCAGGACAAGAGACTTAAGAAATTGGTGTGACAATACTAGAAGATGCTATACCTAAGTCTCTGTCCTCTTTTTAGGACAGCCTTTTTTCAACTACGCAAATGGCTGCAGGTCACTAAGGTATCAATTTAGTAATGTCTGTAACCATGCCTAATCTGTAATCATGCCAGTATTTACTTTGATATCACAGGGGCTAATCTCTTCTTGCCATTTTTTTCTTGTAGTTAGTGTCACTCTTTTATTTTCATGCACAAACTATTTTACTTTTATAAGGATGGCATGTAGGCTTTTTTTTTTTTTTTTTTTTTCCTGACCTCTCAAATGCAGAGGAAATCGTGTTCGTATCTTGTGAGACAGTTGCTCAGAAATGCCCATGTTGCTAGGCTAGTGGTAAAAGTGCCAACAGAGATGTGGGATGTTGAATCCCAGCTTCAAGTATATAAATACTAGAAAGCTTCCCAGAAGTTCTTAGTGTGTACATTTGAAGCTCTGATTTTGTCTCTGAATGGGTCCCTGTAAGGGTTTAGATGCTCTAAACTCCTGCATTACAGAGAAGGGGCCTTTGCAGCTAGTTGCAAAAGAAATACTAAGTTCCTTTAGGTTTCCCTTGATCTGCCCAATTTTAATTGTGTGTCTACAAGTTCTCACTGTTGAGGGTGGCTGCTGTATTTTATTATTTGTCCTGCTAAACCAGATATTGTTTCCAGAAATTAATCTGGACAGTGTAGAAAATGCTGAAATGAATGAAGAAGCTTAGGTATCTTCCATGGAGTTCATGTTATTAGAAAGAGTGTGTAATTACTTGTGTGCTACATTAATACTGCATGTATGAGCTGAATCTGACAACCACATGGTGCAGAATTTTCTCTCTAAACCATTATGTTCTGTATTTGTGGTGTCAGTTTATACAGTTCCCTAAAAAATTTCTGGGGCTATTGGGATAGCAGGATTTTTTAGCACTTGATTGTTTATTGTGTTTAAACCCTATATGAGATATATATTGAAACCAAACGATGTTTCTCTTTTTATAACTACAGCAGATTCTGCATGTCCTGAGGCTACAACTGACTGGCACATGGGGAGATTAGATAGCTGTTGCATAATAGGAATCGCTGGAGAACAGCAGAGCTGCATATACCACTTTAAAAATATATCACTTAATAAATGTGACTCAAATGAAGAAAGGCTTTGTGGTCAGATATATATTAAATTAAGATACAGCTTATTTAAACACACTGAAGCTATGTTATAGCATTGCTGGAATTAGAACAATGGGGTATAATACGGCAAAAGGTCTAGTTAATTTTTCTCTGAAACATGTGAGGCGTGCCATTACAGTAACTCTTCTGGGAGTACTTCAGATTGAAGGTGTAAAGGTCTGTGATTCCATTCCAGGTTCATGCCACAACTCATCTTACTTCAGGAGTTTTGTAGCAATGAACTGTGACCAGAGAGAACTGGAGGAAGGAAAAATTACTTACCTGTAGTGTATATGGCAGAAATGTACACTTGCGGAGTTTTTCAGGGTATGTTGTTACCTTGTGTCTCCACACTTGGGGTGGTTTCAGTTTACGACTTGTGGATATGCATATGTATTTGGAAACAGAGCATATTCCTTATTGGACAGAAAATGTGGTTGTGATCTTGTGTGCTTCTGCAAGTCTTGGGCTGGGGAGTATCTCCACAATGTCAAGCAGTACAAGTTCTTATGGGGTAGGTCTGATTGGTTGTTGTATAGCAAGACATGCTGGAGATTGCCCACTGTGCACATTCTAATCAGCTCCGTTGTGTCTGCATGCTGAGCATACTCTATAGGCTACACTGTGTCCACAGTACTTTTGTCTGGGAAGTATCACAACTCCATTTTTACATAGTAATTCTATTTGCATGTGCTCTGTACCAGGAGCCACAGCTTCTCTACAGCACACTTCAAGGCATTTCACAACTGTATAAGATATTACAAGTAGACATTACTGAAAATGTCTTTAAGACTTCAAAAGAAGGGAGGTACTGCCTAATGGTTACATCGTTTCTGAAAAGTTGCGTGATGTACTGTCCTTTTCCTTCCACAAACTCTTTTTTTCCCCCTACCAGGCTTCATTTCCATCCCATTCCACCTTTCATCTTTCAGTGCATGCTGAAGGACTGGTAAGACAGCTATTCAAGTACGTGTTGCAACAGCCAGACATTTCTCTGCATTCCTTTAGCTTTGCTCTGTGCCACAAGTCTAAGTGCTGTGTGTGCTTCATTCCTAGTTCAATCTTCTATGTCTCTCTTTTTTTTTTNAAACCACAACTGTGCTGTGTGAAGAGACATCACTTCTGGTAAAGCAATGGGAAAAAGATAACACATTTCTTTTTGGTGGAGTCAACATAGATGAAGGTATCGCATTTCTTTACAGACCTTTTATATTGACCCAACAATTTCAAAGGAAAAATATGCTATAAACCACCTTTTCATCACATTTATAAACAGCAAATTGTCACTTTATTTTTAAACAAGGTAAATAAAACCACTAAATGCATAGTTCAGACCTGTCAGAAACATACTGCCTTTAATTCGGAAGAAACATTTCACAGAGTCTTCAAAACAGTTTTACTAGATTTCTGTCTGCCAATGAGACTAGTCTTGGAAACAGTAGCCCTGCCTAGCTTTAAATTGTTAAATGTCAGAGCCAGGCTTATGTTCACAGTGGAACTAAATGATGAACAGCACCGACTGAATGACCTTTCTTGAGTAAACAATTTGTTGCAGTCTCAGGTGAAGCTTTTCCATTGACATGACTTTAGATTAGGTGATACAAACACTACTGTTATCTTACAGTAAAGGAAACTTTCAAAATATTACTTATTTTCCCTATCCTCCCTAATGCCTGTCACTTCACTCCCATGCACTTTCTAAAGAAAAGCCCAAGGCTACTTGAAACATTCAGAGTTTTTTTAAAATGAATCCATATAGAGGAGAAATGGAAAGTAAGGGCAACTCCTGTTCTTCCTGCTGCACTTATATTGTGTACACAGATGATGGAAGAAACCAATTGTGGTTTCTAAGTTAAGGTCCAGCTTGTGTCAGGAACTCCACTAGGAATGAGCTTCCCTTCCCCCCCTCCCCCAATATCTGAACAGCTTGCAAATGAACTGGGCACAAGAGAAGTACCTTTGCTTTGAGGTACCGTGATAATGCTTCATCAGGAAGACATGGGTGTTCATGTCTAATAAACAGCAAATTCAGATGCTTGGATTCTGAAACAAATCTCCAAATTCCTTGTTGGCAAAGTGGCAATGCCTTTTGGGAATTGTATTGCATGGTCCTCTGCAGGATGCGCTAAGGATATGAGGCTATTTCTCTGTCCTTCTCCTGTTGCATTTTAGGACATGGTGTTAACACAGAGTAACTGGCTACCCTGGAGAGGATGCTCTAGTGTTCGGGTTCATCTGTTCAAAGGCCAGCATTCCTTTGGTCAGCCTGCAACACAGAATAGTGTTTCTATGGCAAGTTTTGTTTTTCTGAGCATAGGCAATTGTATGTTCCACATGGAGTTTCTCCTTAGACACCAGGCGCTTTCAGAAGGGTGTGAAAGCAGAATTACCAGCCTGAGAATGCAGCTTATGGACAAATGATTAAAGCACAGATGGGATGCAGTGCCTGAAGCCCACAGGGCATGAGCAACAGAATTGAACATGCTTTTTCTTTGATGATGTCTGGGTAGAGACTATGTGCTTGGTAGCAGGTTCTGATTTTATATTTCAGTGCAGTCATGTGAATTTTGATGAGGTTCAAGGAGCTACCTATTTATTTAGTAGCACCTTAGGGAAATTTTCATATGCTAAATGTTTGAGTATCTTGCTCTTTTATAGCATGTTTCTATTGACATTGTGGGAGAAGAATTGGAGTCTTCCATTGTCCATTACTTAAAACAAACTGGTGAAAAATGGGTATAGGAAGCCATTGGATCTGTGCTAAAAAATTTCCCTCTCCAATTCTGTGCTAGTAAATGGGGAATTTAGTTGCATCCATGACAAATTCAAAGAGAAAGTAATTGGCCCATGTGTGTGGTACATAAATTATTTCATTGTCAACCTAAAACTTATCAGTAAGTTTATCATGTAAAGATAATTGGTTTAGACACATTCATGCTTCTGATATTAATCTAGCTATTTAACTCCTTTTATAGGTTTCCTCTTCATTAGCTGTCATATGCATAATTTACGTTCTAGTTTTTCTGTACCTTGGGCCCCATTTGTCTTCCTTTTAAGTTTGCTATAGAAAACTTAAGAATAAAGAGCATCAACTTGTATTAATCTATAAACCTACACATATTGAATGACTGAAAAATCAGTATATATCCCCTTGTCCTGGTTTGACTGACACAGGATTAATTTATCTTTCTGGAATTTTACTTTTTTGTAAGGTGTCTTCTAATGCTAGGAAAAACAGCATTTTTAGAAGACTCTTGTGAATTTGTGGAAATATTTACTTTGTAGCCAGCTATGGTATGCAGGTTTTCAGTTCTGTGTTTCTGAGCTAGCCAGATGCAGATGAGGAGGAGGAGCATGAGCCAGGCTCACATTCAATATAAATTGAAAGTTTGCTAAGGAGTGTTTTTCATTTCCATGATGACTGGGATCCTGAGAACTTCTTGCCCTGGTGCTGGATCCCTGAGCCCTTCCCTTCCTTCCGAAGCCATTGCTTGCAGTGTCTGACATTTGCTGTCCGCTGCTGGGAGTGCACAGCATCCTGCTGAGAGATTGGGTTGTGTATAGTAATCCTTGTGTATTTTATTTTGGTAACAGAATCAATATTGATTTTTTTAGTATTATAAATATTAGTTTCTAGTCTTACTGTATTAAATCTGTTTATATTTCAGCTCTCGGGTTTCCTTGTTTTTTCCTGATTCCCCTTCCCAGGTGGGGAGGGGTCATCAGGTGACAGAATAATTGTCTAAACGACAATAAATTGTTGAGGGTTCTTCAAACCATAACACCCCTCCAAACCATTATTGTCACTTTGTGGCATTCCAGGTGTGTGGAAAGGACCTGAAATTGTTTGACTGATTTTTCCAGTAAGTGATGCATGCATATTTGGTTGCCAAAGACATCAAATGTTCATCTAAAATAAGCTGTGCAAGACTTGGTGGTTTTGGCAGGGTACTTGTTCAAGGTCATGTAGCTGGGTGACCTGCTAGAGCTCCCAGAACAGCTGAGATATTACAGGAAGACAAAAGGATGGTAAGAGTAGGAGGCTGCAGGGGACTAAATGTAGGAGCCTGCTCTGGGGCAACACGTTTGCATGTATGTGAGGAGGTGAGAAGTGGATATTAACAGAGCTTCATGCAGCTACACTTCCATATGGTTAAGCAGCTGTGTGTTTGCTCTTCTCAAAAACACATTTTCCTATTACAGCTTGGGCTGATTCATTCAGAGAGGCATTCCAGACCATAGCATAATGAAGCAAAGCCTTGCTTTCTACTTGATGTGTTAAATTTTAAATAAACACTAGGCAAAATATAAACCAAAAGCTTCTAAGTGACTTAAAAGTCTAACTTTTTCATCAGGTTTCTTAGAACAATGTTGAACTGATCTTAAGCTCTATTTGAATCATTGTGAAAATGGGGCCTAAATACCTGTATTTAGTGTGTGCCCATATTTCTTTATTTTAAAGGATCCTTGTGTTTGATAGGAAAGGTAGAAAATGAGAAATATTATTGTTACACTGTTCTGTTCAGTGGTTGAAGCTGGCTTGTGAAGCCAAGTAGTAAGCAGAAGTATTGCAAGAAGAGAGTAGGAAATTATTTTACTTAATATGTGATTCTTTCCTACAGTCATAACAACACCACTGAGCAGACGATTCTCTTCTTCATTTTTGAATCTTAAAAGCCTACATGATAATTTACACTACTCAAATGGCAGAATCTTACATTTTAAATATTCACTACTGCCTGTTGAAAATAATGTGTTTGATTTTGATGGAAACAATTTCTTGTGTCTGCAACTTTTTTCTTTCACTCTTTCTCTTCATTCACTCTTGCTTTACTTTGCTATAATGCTTTAGCTAATGATTATAAAATAATGCATATTAAATAGATTTGAAACTGAAAGATGGAATAAATTTGGAAGATTTTAGGAAGATGGTGAAATTTTAAATGCAGTTAGGAGATATTTGCTGATACAGTCTTTACTGGGTGACAGAATATACTGAATAAGAAAGTTACAAAGAATGATGAGATTATGTAATATTTGGATTTGAGCTGCTCTTGGTCCTGAGATAAAACACATTCATTTCAGATGTTGTTTCAACAGCTCTTGTTTTTCTCTGTTTGTACCTAGTACAAACATTACTGAAGCATCTGTGCACACATGTAGGTAAGAATCACTCATCCATGTATTTTCTACAAGCTGTTA
Source organism: Pedionomus torquatus (assembly GCA_013398155.1). Taxonomy (NCBI): domain Eukaryota; kingdom Metazoa; phylum Chordata; class Aves; order Charadriiformes; family Pedionomidae; genus Pedionomus; species Pedionomus torquatus. The sequence continues at coordinate 390,474 of VZRU01020894.1, forward strand.
CAGTTAGTAGAGCTGGCAATCCACAGTCTTCACTCTTTAGGCCTTGCTGTCTTCTCTATGCAGGAGTAATTCCTGCTTGAAATCTGTGAGGAGAGAACCAAACCTAAACAGTACCAGAAATGACATCTCACCTTGGAATGTGGCTGTGACAGGAAAGGACTTTCAACTGTTTATGTTTCCACTTTTGCAGAGGAAAAGCATAGTATGGATGTAAATATCTCTTACACATATTCTGGGGGAGGGATGAGACTTAAAGTATAGTATCACACATGGCACCATTTTCATAGAATTTCACAATTCTGTAGGAAACCACATACTTCTATTTATCCACTTCTTTCAATGAAAACCGTGTTAAAATACTTGAATTAAGATAAAAAGCATAGCTGAATGGCAGTTTTGCTTAGTCATATTTTGACTCAAGAAAAAAATGTTTGTGGAAAAATGTACTGCATCACATTTCTAAGCACACTATTCATCCAGCCATATAGAGTATATTCAAAAAGAAAAGATGAATCTCAAAGAAGTGACTCCTAAATTTTCCACTAAAATATGTACACATTTTGCAAACCAATGAATGCTCTATTAAAAAGCTGATTAAAAAAAAAAAAGCTACTAATGAAGAACTTCTTGCAAAAATATCAAGAACCACTAGAAATATCACTGAATAAAATAAAAGATGTAAACAAAGAGAACTGCTTTTCTTTGGAAACAGAAGTAAAAATTCTATAAAAATATTCAGAAAGAAAAAGTAAGATTACTTTAATTACACAGTTCACACCATAAATTTTTTAAAGAAAGTGTAATTCTTTTTTAATGCGTCTTCTTTAAGTTGACAGTACAAGGTCTTATTTGAACCCAAAAACCTCTTCTGGAGTTTTGTTATCTCCCTGAATAGGCTCAGAAAAAAAAAAAAAAGAAAGGTTGTGCAAAGGAAAGTCTGCATCAGTTGTTTTAAGCCTTCCAAAAGGAGCTTTTGCAAGTTTCGCACATCAGGCTTTTTGCCTTCGCAAAAGCCCAGACTTGCGAGTATATCTTTCTTTTTCATCATCTTCAGCATATATGCTTATAAATCTCTTTTAGAATGACTAATGACAAACTTGGACCCTAGTCCTGCATGCAGGAACATAAATACATCAGAACTGCATTTCCTAAGATGGCAAATTCTGCATCACTCAAAATTTTTCAGTTGGCATTAGATTTCTTTTAATCACTTAGTTTCTTTCAGCCACAAATTTGGGGCAAGATTCAAAGACTGTTCTGTAATACTTAGGATAATTATTTTTTTTCTTAGTGCCAGGTTACATGATTGTGTAAATTTTTTTCAGATCTTGAAATGTTTCGTTGTTCTCTGCATGGACAGTGGATCTTGAAAAGAGGGGAGGGAATTGGGGAGGTGGCATGGGCGTAGAAGGTACCCAATGAAGGCAGAGGATGGAATGACATGAAAGGAGAAAAGTATAAAATAAAATAAATAAAATAAAATAAATAAAATAGATAAAGGAGGACCTAGATGAGCATGCAGTTTCCAAAAGCCAGAAGAATGTTATCTGACAGACCACAAAAGCAAGCACAAGAGGCAAAGTTAATTGAAGAAGAATTTGCTTCATTGGACGCTTTCATCCAAGTCAAGCTCTGCACTTAGGTGGTCCAGCCTTCAGCTTCCCAGGTACACTGGTTCCGTCAGTGTGGCTGAATTAGTTCCATCTTTCTTTTGCCTGGGACTGATCAAAAGACAGGGAAATGAAGACATTTCTGAGACCAAACAGGCTATGAAATGCATTTTGAATAATGCAGCTACTTCTACAAAGCAAAATTAAATTTATCAGCTTAGTTATTATGCCAAGTAGCTATAAATAGATCTTGTCATTAGATAACATAACTGCTGTATATTTCATATGATTTATTTGGCTTCTTCCAGTGGCAAACACTGCTGCATCATAGTGCCAGGTTGATTTCTGTAAAGGGATTTCTAGAGGATATAAAATGTCATTGTTCCACTGACTTAAATCCAGCTATGTCTCACTTTAAGTTGTGGGTTTGGCTTAAGTATTCCATAGATGGCAAGAAGAGGAGCAACAGTGAGAGAGTCAGTGAGTTATCTTGGTTTTACAAAACACCTATCAAACTTCTGAATGAAAAAGTTAGGAAATGACAGATGCATGCTTCCTCCTTATTGAATAGCTCCTTTACTTTTATGTACACTGACCAGAGAGTCCTGTAAAAGTAACATGTAATTGCTTTCCTTAATTCTACAGAGGGAAAAACTATCAAATACTGTTTTGCTTGATGTCAAGGAATGGTAATGAATTTAGTTATCTGGTGAGTCAGAAAAACAATCTGCTGGCTTATTTTGTAGTATTAATAATTGTACAATGAGAAGAAAATGGTTCTATTACTCTGTTTCCCATCCCATGTTAATAGTGATATATTAATTTAACTTCTCCTTTTGGATCCACATCAACTCTTGTTTTGTCCCAAAGTTATCTCTAGTTAACCATATTAGAGTTTTGACAGTTGTACTTTTCCCTCTGCTGATTCTATCCTTTTGAAAACTGTTGTCCTTCATTTCTATGGAACTAAACAGTCTGTGGAGCTGGTTGCCAAGATACTTTATTTCCACATTTTTTTTAACTGCATGGAATGAAAAAAAGTTCAGTCACATACAGCAAGCTTTTAGCTTTTCCACTCAAGGCATTTAATAGCAAGTATTTAACAGAAGGTACAAGGGCATTGTTATATTTCAGGCTTGTATAGGTACATAGTCTCTGCTTCAGCTATCCCTGAGAAGTTATCTGTAGTATGTAAAATGCAGCATATGCATACAACCTTTGAAGGAAAAAGGTCTAATTTTACATTGATTTTTTAATGCCTGTAAAGAAGAACCCAACCAAATATTTCAGGAAGCTGTTGCCTCCTTAAATAACATACAAGTGTGGATAACACAAAACTAAAAGCATACTTCTCTAAAGACAAAAACAAACTATGAAACTGTTCCCTATGAACTCTCCTTTAGCCTTCTGTACTTCCTAAGCTGTAATGATCTTTGCTGCTGATGTCTTCAAATTGAGAAGAAAAGTGAACTTTGAGGGGCAGGCAGAGTATCACATTCATAGTGCTGCTTATCAGAAGATGTTGAAAGACTTCTGGAGAACGTTTGCACCTCTCCTACAATGAAACAGCTTCAGCCTGAGAACTTCCCTACTAATGTGGTGGTGTATAGTGAGAAAGACATGAATGCCAGAGAATGTTTATGAAAAGAGAAATTCTTATGCTTTCCATCCTGCTGAATAAGTTTTTACACAGTTTTCATTATTATTCTACAAATGCTGAAGTCCTGTGTTTAGATATGATAGTTGTCATGTTTCACTACACAGTATGTTAGCTGAATAAGCTAAGATAATACTTTAAATAGTATATGCTAAATATCATAAAGGCTACTGATTTTTATACATCCCATTGATACATGGGGATCAAGTGTTTTTAAGGGTACCTTTTTAATTATAAAAAAAAAGAAATATCAATTTTACATTATTTTGAAATGCTTAGTCTGTGCCAGTAATGGTATTTGTTAGACGGACTGGCAGCCATTTGATTGCAGTGCCTTCAGCTTTCTTTAAAATAGTTTGATTAGGGAGATAGATGCAATTTAACATCCATGCACAGTATAGAAAAGAGAAACAAAACCCTTTCAGCACCTTTCCAGTAAGACAAGGGCTGTTTATGCGAAGTTTGTTCAGCATCTGTTTGGAATTACAACAATGAGGCCTTGACCCTCAACTGGTATATGACAGTTCAGATCTCTCCATCTGTGAAGAATCCTTTCTAAGTCATTGGTATACACCTGACTGCTTTTCTATCTCAGTTTATTATCTGGTCTATTTATTTTGAAAGGTCTCAAGAATTTAACTGAATAAAATTTGTTTCTATATGCTTCACAAAGATAGTGCAGCTTAAATAAAAGGTTGATATCACAAAAATGGCCCTGTTAAAAATATAAGGTCAGTGCAAAACGGAGTCTTTAATTTTGGTTGAAGCAATGATGAAATGAAAATAATGCTGTCCTTAATTTCAGGATCACCATTCATATGTTGGTTTTTTCCTGCTCACAGAAAGAGAAGGAAGTGATCATTCTTCTAAAATCATTCTTCATCATGACAAGTAGGCATCTGCAGGCAGATGAAATCTACCGGGTTGTATCTAAGAGTAGAATTGTACCCCTCGTCTTTGGAGGAAGACATACTGAGCACTTTGCCATGTGGTTCAAGAAATGGTTTGTTTTGGCTCTATGGTGCTCTTGTGGTTTAGCCACATAGATGTCTTGTTTATCTACACTTGCCTTTTATGTTCTTACTAAAAGAGGTTTCAAATATAAGTAATGTGTATTCAGCAGTAGGCTACAATATCTAAGCTTAGAGAAACACTGAATTATCTTTGTTTATAACTTGTACAGAAGGGTGTAGTTACTTGCAGGGGGGAGACGGAGAGTCAGCAGTTTCTCCGTTTACAAAGGAGCATTTAGGAAATAGGTGGCCTTGTGTTTGTTGTGTAACATTAAACACTAAGAAGAGGAACTGGAGATTTTTCTCAGATGCATAAATACGTTTGAGGAGCCAGGCTGTAGTAGGGAGAACGCTGTTGTGCTATGGGGTCCATTTTGCTAGGAACTATGCACACAGAAAAGTTGTACTTTTATCCTGCAAATTAAATCTTAAATACAAGTCAGGATACTATAACATGGATGTAAACGAAGACCAAAATGGGAGGACAAGGACCCAGTGGGCTGGTTTTTGTCAGTCAGATAGTCTATTGGGTTAGCACACGTGCAATTTAACTGGCATTGCAATTCTGTGAAGGGTGCCTAAGCAAATATAGATGTGAGGAGAATAACAAAGTAGCTATGCAGATGTTGATGTTGACAGATGCCCAAAATATCAGGAGCAGCAGGGAAGGAAGCATAAGTTATTTTATGGTTGGTTTGCTTCCCTGTTTGTTTAGTAAGCCAAAAATGGGTTCAGCATCGGCAGATCACCATCTCCGTAAGAATTGCTTGATAGGGTAAACGTTCTGAGAATACATACTAGTCTTTTCTGATTTCTTACAATAAAAGAGGGGAACCAGTGGAAGGATGCAAAGAGGCAGCTGTTGCAGTATGAACTTGGAAAATTACTTTTTCAGCAGCTTTCTGGATACGTACAAGCAGAGGCAGCTTGCACTGGACAGGACCAATAGCAAGGAGGTTACAGTACTATGAATAACAAGTAATGAGATCTGGACCCTGTAGTTAGATAGTGTGTACAGAATCTTAGAAGTGGAATGGAACTTTCTAACTTAATTGAGATTTAGATGTAATGTGGGTGTGAGGATTTTAGAGGGAAGTCTAACTCAAAAGTAGTGATCAGATGTTGTATATGAATACTGAAGTGGGAGATTTGATGAAGGAAACAGAAGGGAGAGACCAAAAGAAAACGTAAGAGGGTCTTAGTTTTAGCGTCATGGTTTAGCCTCAGACGGTAACAACGAACCACATGGCAGCCCTGTTTGCTCTAACACCCCAGAGCGGTGAGGAGAGAATTGGAAGAAAAAGGCAACACTTATGGGCTGGGACAAAAACTGTTTAACAAAACAACAAGCAGAACAAGAAAAAAGTAACAGTAACACGGATGGAGAAGGATACAAACACGCTTAGCATATGGGCTGCAGCCCACACTGTCAGACCCCACACCCCCACCCACTTCCTGTCCCCTTCCCCTTCCCGGCCAACTCCCTGCTACCCCCTGGGCATGGCTCACCTGGGGTGGAATATCTGTGCCCCTGCTAGAGCCAGGGCAGAATTAACCCTGTCCCTCCCAGATACCAGGACGTTTTAGTCATACTGATGAATGGATGTCTGTGAGAGAGGAGGCGGTTGAGTAATTCAGTTTAACACAAGTTAGAGGATGTTACAGGGAGTATACAGTTGTCCAACATATTTTTAAACAATTTCCAACATTGGAGGTTCTGCAACTTATTTCTCAGTCTTTTTTACTGATTCACTACTTCTATCAGTAAAATGTTGTTCCCAATGTCTAACCTGAATTGTTTTTGCTTCAGGTTTATCATCCTCTTCAACCCTTTTTTTTTTTTTTTTTTTTTTTTTTTTTTTTTTTTAAAAAAAAAAAGGTGCTATTTTGGGCACTTTCCATTATTCTTATGTAAAAATAATATAGTCACTTCATTTAATAGTTCAGCCACTGACAGAGGTGGAATTTTGAGCTAGCTATATATTTTCTTCTTAAGTTTACTGAGGTTCATTTTCAGTGTTTATTCCCATTTCTTTCTCCTTTCCCTTTTGAGGGCTGAGAATACTGCCATTTCATAAAGGATCATAGAATCAAAGAAACAGTACCGCTTGGATGAGACTTTTGGATGTCTCCCTCATTCAAACCCCTGCTTGAAGCAACACCAACTTAGATCAGGTTGCTAATGACCTTGTCCAGTTTTTAATATGTCCAACAGTGGAGATTTTGCATGCTCTTTGTGTGTCCCCTGCCTTCAAGGGACATTCTGGGACATTTTTTCCTCTATATTCTCCTATGAAGTTATTGAAGACCAAGATGCTTTCTAGTTCAGTTCTCCAGCAGCTGCTTCCTATTATTAGCAACAAATATCAAGCAGTATTTTTTGACCAATGCATTTCAAGAGCTGACTAGGCAAAATATGTTCCTTCCCCAAGAGATTCCTGGACAGCTAACATCCCTCATTGCTACCATGCAGCTTGATTTTTGCAAAAGGGCTACAGAAATCTTGATTTATCTAATTTTGTGATTTGGTTTCATGAGCAAGCTCTCCAGAAGGTATTTCCAATTTTTTTTTTTTTTTCCAGGCTTCAGAGCAAATCATTCAAGTGTAAGCTAAAATCACCTTTTATCTTTTCTTTCTTCAATCTTCCTGAGACAAACTAAATCAACTGCAGGGCAAGTAACTGAATTATACCATTGGATCTTTGCTTTGCCATTTATTTCACAGCCCTGATCATATGCTAAGGTTTCTACCATCTCCTGGTTATTTCCCTTAGTGCACAAGGATGATCAGTGATTTGCACCATTTCTTCCTTTTGTCCTCCTCATTTACTTTAGCCATTTGTTCTGACAGTATTTCTTTTGCCTGTAATGTTGGATAATTGTTAGTAAAACTGTATTACAATACAATTTTTAAAATACCAAATTGCAAAGGACAGCAACATGTCTTACAGTATTGTGTAGAAAACAAGGTGTTCCCATGGAGTGGGTTTTCTTCTGAAATGGCCTGTAAGCACTACAGTTTATAAGGAGTCACTAAATACTGCAGGTGGCAAGATGTAATGTAATGTAATGTAAGGAAGGATTACAAAAGGAGGTAAATGTAAATGCAATGGAACTCAGAGTGAGAATTGACACCTCACATTCTGAAAGGGTGATCCTGAAGACTTCAGTGCGTTCAAGCATTGAAACTCTACAACTCTATAAACTAACCCAGAACTTTAAATGAAGGGCTACATTCCTCTGAGATTGCAACATGTAGGATAGATAAATTGAATTATACATATTCACTTCCAAACGTAAGAAATAAAATAGCTAGTATGTTCCATGCAATGTGAACTGCACTGGTGTTTTTGTTACATGGTTAAGGGTAAAACATGCCAAAGGAATGAAAATAGCATATTTTTAAAATTCAGAATTATGTCTATGTGTAGAGGAAGTAGTCTAAAACAAAAAAAAAAACCACTTGCTTGAGAGTATTTTTGTCTATGAATGTTACACGTGGAAGTCAACTGATGCTGGGGCCTCAACTTTTCTTTAGTATTATAATGTCTGTATTGTTACCTCTGATATGCGTGGTTCCTGTAATCAGAAAACATAATTATAGAAAAGCAGAATTTGAGTATTGAAGGTTAATGACCTTAGTGTATTCAATTTCATGCTATCCACAAGACAATTAAATCAAATTTCTTATAAGGCTATTTTTAATAGCTGCTGGACATTTTCCATTTGAGAGAGCACTTCTAGTAATTACAGGGCATTAGAAGCACAAACAACTTAAAGAAATTTAACCCATTTCATCCAATCTAAGTGTTGTCTGGCTTCATTGCTGGTGAAATCATCTGACTCTTGGTTCTCAAAGTCAGGTGGGGTTTGGCTAGAAACAAGTCCCTGTTTGTGCAGTGCACAGGGTGCTGACCTGTCACTGCTCCCATTGAAGTCCAGTAGGAGCACAAAGATTTGGTAATTAGGGTTAGTCTCCTTCAGGCTTTGATTGGCTAAGGAACTCTGGTCAAAGTATTTTGTGAGTGCTTTTAGGCCATTATGGTACAAGGTGTCTGCTTTCTGACTCGCCTTTACTTCTGCACAGAAAGTACTCTACAGACAAATACTTGGAGTAACCTTAATTTTCTCTTAGATAATAACAGCATTATAGATAAATAACGTTCTTGTAGCTAATGTTACTGAGGATATTCCATTTTCATCCAGGAACCTTGCTGTAGACTAATGTTAATCATGGGATAGCTTAAGGCGGCTGTCCTATAACTGTCAAGGATATCCTTGTCACTCCCCTTAACCTTCACATTCTGAGTTCTTTCTTCTAATGGTCTTCTACTGAGTTTGAAAATCCTGTATTCCTGTACAGGTTAACTTAAATCTGTAATATATTTACATAATTAGGCTTCACAAGGGGAAGACACTTGATTCTAATCGTTTAAATAGGAAAGACAATTTATTCTCCTTTGACTGCAGAAGTAGTCTTTTTATTTCCAGCTTCTTATTTGACTTTCTAGAAATATTTTCTTAACTGTTCTGGAATAGTCACTGATCTATCTTTCAGGTACCAGTACCCACTAATCACAGATGAACGAGTCTTCTGGTTTAGGTGTGAAAAGACTGTGTGGTCTGCTGTCTAGCTGCTCAGAACATGTCTTCTAAAGAGCGTAGTACCCTTACAGGCAGTTGTTCAGGCTTTCTGATGTTGTTTCTTTCCACAAGTTCAGTGATGAACAGAATTCTGCATCAGTAGATAAGTATCTTGTGAAGAATTCAGCAGATTACTAGAATTAAAATCCAAATATAAATCTAATAATTCCTATGAGGAAACTGTGCATGTCTTTCAATGTCTACAACATAAACCAAACTTTTTTTTGGTCATGTGTTACATATATCATGCCTGTTTTGATCTGATCTCCTAATCACTTACTTATACTGTAACTGCCAGTAAATTTTTAACAGATACAAAAATATATTCATGTTTGTTCTGTACTTGGTATGCCACTGTCTTATTTGTGTGCAGCAAATCACCTTTCAGATACTTATTATATATATGTATTCTCCATGGATTTGTGTAGTAGTTGTAGTAGGTGTAGCTCAAATGTTTTAGAGAGAAAGTAAATGGAGATTTGCTGTGATGTACCTATGTTATAAAACAAGAAGCAGTTACTTGTTTTCTGTCATTCCAGTATATTCTTAGGTAATAACTAAAGGAAATACCAGCTTTGTACTACTGCTTTGATTTTTGGAGGGTTTTATATTTAAGCCTGTTTTTCCTTTTCCCTCTCTATCCCTCAGCTTTCCAGTTTGGGGTGATATTTTGTCTTTTGATATGACAGTGTATTGTTTTGAAAGATTGTTTCTATAAGCAAGTTTGGAAGTATTCAGTTCCTCACACCACTATCTGTCTATCACACACATGTTAATATATTGTCACCCCTTTATGTTTCTGTGAGGAAGTGAATGAATTGCTCTGCTCTTAGTTACAGAGTTATATCAGTGGAAGTCGGGAGTTTTTCCTGTTTCTGTAAACTGAAATAATTTATGTGATTATGTCAGTTTCACTACAAAATCATAAAATTGTTAGAGTTGGGAGGGACCTAAGAGATCCTTTAGTTCTAACTCCTCTCCCATGGGCTGGGACACTTTTCACTACACCAGGTTGCTCAAAGCATCCACAACTTCTCTGGAGAATCCATTCCAGTGTCTCACCACCCTCACAGGAAAGAATTTTGTCCTGATATCTAATCTAAATCTCCCCTCTTTCAGTTTAAAACCATTACCCCTGTCTCATCACTATACTCTCTGATAAAGAGTCCCTCTCCACCTTTTCTCTAGGCCCCTTTTAGGTACTGAAAAACTGCTGCAAAGGTCTCTATGGAGCTTTCTCTTCACCAGGATGAACAACCCCAACTCTCTCAGCTTGTCCTTGTAGCATAGGTGCTCCAGCCCTCTAGTTGTCTTCATTGCCCTTCTCTGGACCCATTCCAACACGTCCATGTCCTTCCTATGTTGGGGGCATCAGAGCTGGACCCAGTATTCCAGGTGGGGTCTCACCAGAGCAAAGTAAAGGGGCAGAATCACCTTCCTCGACCTGCTGGCTACACTCCTTTTGATGCAGTCCAGGATGGGGTTGGCTTTCTGGGCTGCCAGTGTGCACTGCTGGCTCATATCAAGCTTCTCATGCGCCAACTCTCCCAAGTCCTTTTCCTCAGGGCTTTTCCTCTCCAGCCATTCTCTGCCAAGCCTGTGTTTGTTCTTGGGATTACCCTGACCCATGTGGTCTTGGCCTGTTTGAACTTCATGAGGTTCAGTTGACTCAAAAATTGAGTTATTTGATGTAAAATACACTTCTCTTGTTATTATAACTGGATATAAGCGAGGGACTGTAACTGCATTGACTTAGGAAGTTACATTGACACTGAAATTGGCCCTGTGTCTGACAGAGATCCATAACTGGTATATGCTCAAGCAAATTTTCTTTTTCTTTGTACAGTCAGTTGTTAGAGCCATTTCAAAAATGGCAATGGCTGTTTACAAACAGAATCCTATATTCTGGTTTCTGGTAGAACTATAGGATTTATTTTAATTGTTTGATGGGATGGCAGTTGTCACTTACACAGAAATTGTGTTTTGGCAGACTACAGTTTTACGATGTAAGGCTTCATTTTTCAGGGAGTGCAGCAAATCACCAGATTGTAACTTAATCATGGGTACTGCCATCAACATCTTTGCTGCTTCACTAGTTACCAATCTCCATCAACAATGTAAAGGCAGAATTTAGTCTTTACACTGCACTGTCCTCTGAAGCTGATGACAGTAGTTAAATTAAAAGCCTATTAATTACAATAGAAAAAACATGGTTCATTTTTTCCCAGGGATTGAGGTAGGCAATGCCATTTCTCAATTATCAGGCATCTTTCTTGCATGATTAAATGAATCCTCTATGTCACTTTGGTTCATAATATATTTTTAGGTTGACTGCTATATGGTCCTTATGATGTTGTGAATGCAAACCCTTTATTACTCTGTTTCTGCAACTATATTCATCACCATTTTGCTTCTTGGAAGGAAGAAGACACAAGTAATTTTCCTCATGTGACACTATCACTTTAAAATTTCAAGATTTGAAACACAAATCTCTCACAAGGGAAACAGATAATGAAAATTTCTGTGGTGCTTTCCTTGGCTCTCACCTTGGCAGGTGAGATGGAAAAAATGACCATGCATGTATGACAAGTGACCTGAGTTATATAGTTGTCTGGACAGGGACTTTAGCTATGGCTCAGGTATTACATTGCAAAATTTAAGACATTAACATGAACTAAAACTTAAATAAACTTTATAGCTGCAGTAATTCAATTATAACACAAATTAAACCCATAATTTTTCTGACAATCTTCAGATGAATCTTTGCAATTCTCCCAATTTATGGAAATAAATTACTATGACAAACCGTGGGATGAAATGTAAAATACTTTTTATCTTCTCTCTGGAGAAAAATAGAGTTGTAAAATTTGAAAAGAGCATTCCACTCATCCCTTAGAGTTATCTTGTATATGGAGATACTAGGTAGGACACCAACAGGAAATAACCTTATTTTCAACAATGTTTTGTGTAGTCTAGTTTTTGATAGGTGAGTTAAAACCTTAACTGTGTATGAATCTAAGATGCATTTATTTGTTACTTACATTGATTTTAATATTAAGTGTAAAATGCTTTTTTACTTGAAGGAATACTTAATCCAAGAAGAAGCTGTAATGAGTAAAATTAAATGGTAAAATGGAGCTTTTCTCCTACTGGAAAGATTTTGGATATTTTCAAATCAACTGGTCCACCTGAGGGCTTCCACAATACAAATAGTTGGGAATGTAGAAATTATTATTTCCATTTGCCTTTAATTGAGAAAAGTATTAGAATTGGATTTAGAAATGTTTTTGCAATACTTTTACTAAGTAATGACTGCTAAAAAGAACTCTGAAGCTTAAAATTATAAGATAAATCTTGTCACCATGTAGATTACAATTAGATTAACAATAAAGACTTCATTACAGTTTTTATAATATAAACCTACACCAAACATGAAGACATTGCAGAGCCCAGCCACTAAAACAATCTAGATCTCACTAACAAGATTAGAGCTTCTACCTGTCTTACAGTTAAACTCCCTTCTTCAGTCTACTGGGAGATAAATCCCTCTGAGATGACAGTCTTGAAACTGTTCTGTGTTGAAACTTGCTTGAATGCTATTAAAATACATAGAGGATAATTTTCTTTTTATCCCAGTCACTTGTACCAGTAACTGTAATTTTAAATTGTAATTCCACTCTGTCTCGTAGTACAGGCATCTCTTTGCTTTGTGTGAAACATTATCCTGCATGCTTATTCTACTTACTCTCTGTACTTAGTGTTAATACAGGAAATAATGTTAACACAGGAAATTAGTGTGTATTAGCTATTGAATTTCAAATTCACCTGTTAACTTCCTCATCTAAACAAGGCTGTAGATGAACAAAACACCCACCTTCAGGTGCATTTTTAAATAGAATTTACAAGTCAAAAGAATCTTGCATCTCCTTCCTGTAACTCCATGAGCTTTTACAGAAATAAAGGCAAGGATAGATACTCTCATTTAACCCATCCATATTCATGCAAATGCAATAATTATAAAAATTCTGATCATTTTCACGTACATTACACAGCATATGTACCAACACCATATTTTTACTACATATAAATATGCACATATACACGCATATATACTCTTTTTATGTACCTAAGATATTATCTATATCAAGGAGATGTAAGTTAAAGTTTTTGACATGTTTCCTCTGAAATCTCAAGATAGTAAAAACTTTTGGCTTCTTGTTAGAATCAAGTCCATTTCACTGTACATGCATTCATATCGGTTACTGGATTTTAGTCATGTTTTAATTTTAAAATTAGCTCCATCTCTCTTTCATTATCTCACAAAGGTAATTACATGAACAGGCTGGTCTAACCTACTATCAATGTTTGGCTGCTTGAAAATCTAGTAGGATCATGCATCTTCAGTCTAATCTCAATTCTAATGTGACCTGGGTTACAATTTTTAGTAATCCAGAGCACATTCTTCTCTATGGAATATTTATTCAGTTGGCAATAGACAAGTCTTGTAAATGTGTGGCTCTCTTGTACTTATTTGGAATTATTATTGGAAGAATTCTGTATTTTAAAGAAATATAGAACTTTAAAGAAAAAGCTGTGGGTTTGAGATCTTTTTTTACCAATTTACTGAATTCTTACAGCATATGAATTACCATCTAAGGTTGTCCTGGTTTGAGGTAATATGAACCAATTTTCTGTTTTACAATTTTACTTTCTTATATATAGACTATATACAAGTTCTGTCTTTTTCTTCTTGCAACCACGTTGGTTATTTCTGTTATAACAACAACCAACTGTGTACTATGAAATGGTGTAAAACAGTTGCAGTCCATTCATCAGTATTAGTGGTTTGATTTTGATCATTAAAACATGCTCTCAGAAAGAAGGGACAAAAGGCAAGAATAAAAACTTTTTTTGTTGTTGTTTTAGGGAAGAGGAGAAATACAAATAAATACGATAAAGACAAAGAAAGAAGGATTGGTTGCTGCTTGCAGCCTTTGCATCTATTTCAGGCTGAGATAACAGGAGGGCTCACAGAGAATGATGGTGACATAGGGTTTGATGAGAGTTAGGACTGCTGTTTGAGAGGGGATACTGACAGTCAGCCCTCACTGAGACAGTGTGGCCCATATGCACTCATAAACATCAGAAATTAAATGCATAAACATCAGAAATTAAATGCAGAGGTATGTGACACCCTCTTCAGACTATAATGTCTTCTTTTCATCCAGCATGTTATTTCAATTTGCAAAACTGTCCTAAGAACAATGTCAGGAGTTGCCAAATGCAGTCATTAGAAAACAGCATGTAGTTCTTAGCTCTATTTGCCTGAGCACAATGGTAGATCACAAGTATTTTTCAGGAAGACCTGTGAAAGAACAGTTGTTTGTACACCAAATTAATTGGATCACTGCAGACAAAGCTGCTTGGTTTCAAAGTGATACAATAAAAGTTCTGCCTGTATTCTTCTTTACCTTATCTATTTTGCCACTTCTTGCATATTTAGAATTCATTTGCCTTTAGTTCAACAGAAGTGGAATTACAATGTAAAAGGACAGCTCAGAAAGAGAGAATATGTTCTAAATATAGTTGAAGCAGAAGGAAGCTTGATGTATAAGCTCCCCTCCAGTAACTGACTGAAAATAAATAGTAAATGCCTTAGGCAAGGAGAGATCCTGAATTTCTCCTGGAAAAGAAGTATTTCACTTTTCTGAAACCTATCTAGAACTTGAGAGATCTCCTGAAATGAAAATGCTTCAGTCAGAATCTAAAGGCTTCAGTACTGAACTTTGGAGCCATGAGTTGGCATGGTCCTCAGTAAGTAGCAATAGGGACCAATACAATTAGAAGACAACATATTAAAAGGCATCATATATAATGCATGTAGTTCAGCAACATTACAGTAAATTGTAAACTTCGAATTATCTGAACACAGTAGTATAGTTTTAGCTCTTAGCTGGATTCTTTTCATTCAAACGAAAAAAAAAGGAGGTGACAGGCTTGGGCAGAAGGTGAAATATTCCTCTTCCCGTGCGTCTGTGAAAACTGTGTGCTCACTTAAGGCAAGAGCCATCTCCACAAATCTCTGTGTCAGGTGGAATGGTATCTTTCCTTCAGTAGCTCCCTTAGAGCCATGGCTTCATGAGGAGTTTGCTGTCTATTTGTATTGAACTTGCAACTGCGTGAGGAATGGTCTGGGGAGGAAGAGCCATACTGATTACTTTGAAAAGAGTCAGCATCATTGCCACAGCTGTAAAAGAGCACATGACCATCCTTAAGGGTTTGAACTCTTCTTGGAAAGTGTGACAAGGTGGTGCCACAGTCAGTATCTCTAGCAGAGACGTTCTAGAGCTGTGGTTGCCACCATTTCTGTGTTCTGGTGTTACGCTAGAAGGAATGAGACATATTCTGGGGCAGATAAGCGTGTGTATTAAAAGTGGAAGTCACAGACTTGACATGATAAATCAAAAACTGTTCAGAATTTCCTTAAGATTTATCAAAATATTTTAAAAGAATGGATAATTTCATATGAAGATTTTAAACAAAATACCAAGCAAAGCACGAAAAATGCTTGGGAGTTGGAGAAAAAATGATATTGTCAAATAGGAGTTTTGAACCAGAAAGAACTGTGAAGAAAGGCCTGTGTGTGTAGTGCTTTTGAAAGCAACTATACTTCAGACCAGAAGTATTCCTTTCCTGTGGTCGTCTGCTCTCTCTGGGGAATAGAAAATATTCCCACTGAAAAATTAAGGATTAAACCAACTTAATTGAAAACAATCTAGGATGAGTAAGAGGTAGGGGAAGAATATTTTGCATATTTCTTTCTTGCCTGGAATGATGAGGGGCAGGTAAACACAGCATTGAAGACATCATGATAGAAGGAGGTACCAAAGGTTGTATTTAACAGCCCTGAGTGGAAAAACAAAATGTAGGAGTGGGAGGAGATGTTCAAGATGTTTTGGGTTTTTTTGAAAGAAAAGATAAGGGTAGCAAGGGACTAGGGGAGATTGTGTGTGGTCCAGGAACCCAACTCTTTTGGTTTTAGTTTAATTAAATGAGGCAATTAAAAAATCTTATCTAACAAATAAGTAATCTACATTTGAGTATCATCTGTTTGGTGGGGTATGAATCCATGGCCCTCAGGGAATATAATATATCCAGCCGAGGTCTGTGAAACCTGATGTTGCATTTGGATCTCAGTCTAACTGACAGATATGTAAAATCCCATGAAGATAGACAGCTCCCTACTGGCTCTGCATCCGAGGAAGGTTCCTGTACAATTTTTTCATTAAGGTTATTTATTTCTTTACTATGATGATTGCGTTTTAATTGCTTATGAAGCACCCCAGGGGTGGAGGTGTGGCTACCTTATAAATATTACGTGACAGTAAGAAAAGGGAAAATGTTGCAGTTTTAGAAAAATAAACTAGCTACTATATACATCTGATGCAATTAAAAAAAAAGATAAAATAGTTTTTTTTAAATTCTCACACAGCTTTGCAAGTAAATAACGTTATCTTATTGGTCTTCTCCATTTAACAAAGGTAGCTGGCAGTGTAACTCATAGTCACGTCCACACTTTTCCTTAATTCATATACTAGCAAGTCACATGAAAACTACCTGATGTGCATCTCCACTTGCAGAGCTTAGTGGGACCTTTTGTGTAGGGTCAGGGTAGGCATTAATGCTTCTAGTCAAAGCACTGCTGAATAAATGTCTACTAGGGGAGTAGGAGGGGTAAAAGAACAAAATAAGGAAAAAGTCTTGCCTTATGACAATTAGTCCCTCAGCTGCTTCTTTTCCAGGTATTCTTTGTGCCTGTGTTTGCTAAGGACAAAGTATAGATAGCTGGAGGTGAAATTCACATTGTACAAAGGTATGCTCTGCTTGTATGGTGTTACAAAAGTCTCATCCAAGCACTGGTTTTGTGGCCAGGAACCCAAGTTCCCTATTTATATTTCTATGACATCTCTTAGCATGCACATCTTCTTGCACATAAAAATTCTTGCTTGTGGCACAAACTGGTGTTTTGATGCATAACAAAATATTTACATCCAGGTAAAGTGGTTCTCTAGAAGTTTAGTGTTTTATTTTGTTTTGGTTTTTTCCTTCTATTTAATTCAATTTTTGCTATTGAATTTTTGATTCATAAAAGGTTCTTGTACAGGGATAGAAATACTTTTTACTTTCTCCCCCAGCTTTGTTTTCATCCCTTAATTTACAAATTTAGAAAGTGATATTTTTCAAGATGTTTTTTATCTGGCCAAGCTGGGCTTTTTGGCTTCTTTCCAACATTGAAAATTGTTCCCTGCAGAAAACAAAAAATTGAAGCCTTTCAATAGCTTAAATTATTTGTCATTGTAAAACAATTTGAAATTTCTTTGAGCTTTTCAGGTTTTAATGTGCACTTTAATTAGGAAAAGATTTGACTTTTTTTTTTTTTTTTCACACAAAGACTTAATCCTGATGAGATATTCCTTAATCTTTATAAATGAGAAATCTAGTACTATCAGGGGATATTTTTACTCAGCAGTCAACATAAGATCATATGTCTGATTTTTTCCATCTGATTATTTTAAAGATTGCCACATGCAACAAGGCACTGGGGCATGGCTCACTGTCCAAATTGTAGTTTGTGTGATGCAGCAGCAGAGCCTAAAGAGAACTGGTGCATGTTACAGCTGTTCAGCCACGTAGAAAGTTCATTTAGACTACAGTTATGGTCAGGAATGAGATACTTTTGCATCATCATGTGGTAGAATAGTTCCATGTGGTTTCTGTATTTATCAATAACACTATGGATTGACATTAATCCCCTTAGAAACTGGCTGCGTTGTAACTATTGCTTTTTCAGAGCTAGTTCCCTTATGTCAAATAATACAGGACTCTGCAGGTGACAATGTCCCTTTGGATCCTTGCTGCTAAAAATAGTATCACTATTCACACAGCCACAGTTTTCTGTACATATGCAGTACTTTTCATGTGAAGAAATCAAAACTACAACTTCTAAAATATTCCTTAGATCTGCTCCCTCTATATTTTGTCTGCCTCCAGTTTATTTTGCTGGCAGTGCGTCAGAAAGGATGTTCTACTCTCTGGAGCCTCTCAGCCTCTAAAGAAAAAATGCAGCGGTGGGAGATATTTTATTTGCTCTTTGTTGCACCTGTGTGCTAAATGTCAATGCTAATGATTCAGTTGGCAGAAGCCCCTATGTTGATGTCTCTTCCTTGGCCACTCACTGTTACATGAAGTTGGCGTAACTCTTCATCACTCGGTATTCCCTTCTGTATAGAATCTGTACTTTGTATGCTATAGATTCAGGGTAGCAGAGACATTGTAAATTATTTCTGCTCACGCTGTGCTTATTTAGTCATTGCATGCAAATTATTTGTGTATGAAATCTGACAAAAGTTCTTCAGCTATTCTGCATTTGTTTTCTTTGGTCTCTCTTACTTGCTTCCCTTTTTGTCTCTATAGCCCCTTAGTTTCTTTCTGCCTCTTCTGCTGGTCTCTCCATCTTCCATTTCCTCCTGCCTGTTCTGTTTCCATCCCATGCCAATGCTGTCTGATGCAGTGCCTGCAGCACTGAGTCAGTTACTGAGTATGGAGACATATATGAGCTAGCTTTATACTAGTTAATTTTGGTACTGTCAGCACAGGTTCTGTTTTTGTCTAAAAGCCCAAATATGTACCCAGCTCTTAGCCAAATACTGCAGACATGTTCACTTTGTGCTACTGTTGGTGTCTGAGCTAGTTCCTGCATGTACAAACACAGTGAGCACATTTTAGATTGACCCTGCATATAATGCAGAAAAGGTTGACTCTGTTCACTGCCTCTAGTTTTCAGCAGCTTAGTTATTGCTTACAGTAAAAAAAAAGCACCTAACTTATTAAGGAGCTAGTGGCTTTAATCAGTTACTTTGATGCAAGACCCATTTGCTCTGCAGGAATCTGGTCCTAAACTGCAGGAATCGTGGCGTGATTCATGCAGGAACAAGGGCTTGACTATGCTCTTCTCAGCTGTATTTTTAAAGTGCCTTGGAAGAATCAAAGGGATACAGCTAGACAATCTTTTTAAGAAGTTTGAGGTTTTTATTAATTGGTAATTGATGGAAATGGTTTCTGAACCTGAAAGAAAAATTTAACTCATTCATGATTTTTGTGTTTATCAGAAATTTTATTTTCCTTTAATCATCACTTCCCTTCCATTGCAAACGAACTTGATATTAAAGCATCTTTATTTGATTTATTAGTTTGTTCACCTGCATTATCAGAAGTTTCAACATCGCTCTGAGAAAAGCGCTCACTGACATTCAGTCTCTTGTAAGTGGAATGGACAGGGAGAAGACATTGTGCTTAGCAGCAGTCAAGTCTACAGCAGACTGCATTAGCTTTAGTGGGAGCAGATGACATGAGTGGCAAAGTCAGCTAGACAGCCACTTCACTAATTTGAAATGAACTGACTCAAGCAGTTGAGGATAGAGGTGATACTTCAAGGAATTTGTGCAGTTACTTTAGGTAATAGTGTTGTGAACACAATCTCCAGAGCAGTCGCTTATTCATGACTCTAGCTGAAGTGCGCAGGATGCTTAGGGAAAAGATCATCAGTGTTTTGATAAGTCAGGACATCTTCTTTCAATCAAGTTTTTCCCTACTTATGCTACATATCCCTATTTACACTACATCTGCAGCAGTATGTCATTCCCTTGCTTAGTAAATCTGCAGCCAGTAATTGCTTAGTTGTGTTAACATGAACATTTCATTCTCTTCCTTATCTTGCTGTTTTTACAGGATTGGAATAATTTAGGAATTTGGAACAGGTGGGAATAGGGCAACATATCAAATATATCAATTGTTGAATACCTCAATTTTTTTTTCCTGAGGAGTCTGTTTTAAGTGACTTTGCAGAAGACTAGGTTTGCAGGCTGGGACAGTACCAAGTTCCCTAACCCAGCTACCATTTTTTTGAGTTTGTGCCTGTGTCTGCTTTGATGGAAGTGCTTGCTCTGTTTTTGTCTTAGCCACTATCACACTCAGGTTTTTCTGCTGCAAAGTCAGGATTTTATACAACTGTGGTTTTGTTAATTGCTGTAATGACTGTAATGGTTTCATTGTATTAGTAGCAGTTCTACTTTGTATTGGAATCCAAGTAAATTGTCTTGTAATATATTAGAAATGCCATGGTAAATTACATTGACTCCAAGTGCATTTAGCAAATGATGATATAGTCTGTCTTTAATTAGAAAGACCTTCAAGGGTCAGATGCATTACACGTATATGCTCAAGGTAAAAATTCTTTTTAAAAAGCATATTTAACCCAGTTTAGCAGCATGTCAGCTCAGTAAGAATAGACACAGCATATTCTGTAGAATGAGTAGAGAAGATATCTAATTCTTTATTATTCTTCTAGATTTTTTAAAATCCATCTCCAGCCGTCCACTGAGTGCTCTGGCCACTCTATATGACAGATTAAGAATGACAATATAAGCTTTGACAAAATACTTCTTGTAAGTGTATCTCCATATTCTCACAACTTTCCCGAATTTTATATGAAAGAAGAAGAAAAATACGGACTGGGAGAAAATTAGCCCATTTGGTGTCTAGGAAGTAACTAACTCCTTTGAGTTATAATGATCCTGTTGAAATAGTGCCATTATAATTACCATATTCCAGAAATATTTGTAGAGGCAAGTCAGGGTCTGTGTTTGTTTTGAGAGAAAAAGTTTGATACAAACAATATATATATACACCTAGTCTCAAGTTTTCACAGTTCAAACTTAGTATGACCATTAACAGAAAAAAGATTTTGCAAGTACCCAAAGTTTGCAGGCTTTGGCCACAATAGCTTTATGTGCTGAACATGCACTTCACTTACTTCTTCTAAGTGATACATTGAAATCCTCTGAAGTGCATTTTCTCTCATACCATATTTTCATACCACACAGAGAGATTACAGGAGAAATGGGGAAGGACTTTTTATCAGGGAGTGTAGCAATAGGGCGAGGGGTACTGTTTTTAAACTGGAAGAGGGGAGATTTAAATTAGATATCAGGAAGAAACTCTTTACTGTGAGGGTTGTGAGACACTGGAACAGGTTGCCCAGAGAAGTTGTGGATGCCCCATCCCTGGAAGTGTTCAGGGCCAGGCTGGATGGGGCGTTGAGCAACCTGGTCTACTGGGAGGTGTCTCTGCCCATGGCAGGGGAGTTGGAAGTAGATAACTTTTAAGGTCCCTTCCAACCCAAACCGTTTTGTGATTTTATTATTCTATGAAGGTGACTGTCAACTGTTTAAAAAATGAAAAGAATCTATAGCTTGTGATAGACACAAGTCACATTACTCAAAAATATAAAAGTATTCAGAGGTCCAGAGACATTCCTCTCTAAATATTTGAAAAGTAGATGCAACACATATTCAGGTAATAAAATAATGACAATGTGATGGGATAACAGAGACTGTAGAATGCCAGTTGCTCATTAACTCTCAAGTATTCTGTAGGAAACCATGCATGAATATGTTTCCTTAATGGTTTTAATTTATTTTTACAATTTGATTCTATGTTTCACCAAGTAGTTCCTCAGCTGGAAAACCAAGATAATTTTGAGTTTTCCCACTCTTCATTCCAAAGGTGTCAGACACTCAAACTATATCATCTTGTCCTCTATATTTTAATAAACCCGAAAGTATAATTTTATTTCAGGGTGAATTTGTCAGTAATTCTTTTTCAGTTGTTTGTATTTTGTTTGGTGAGCTTTACTGAAGTGCATTGCCAGTGAAACAATTGTGTGTCTTTTTATTTAGCCCTTATTTAGTTAAGGTCACTTTTGACTTGTTAAAGTCTGCCAGGTGACGATGTAATTGAGATTTCTTGAAAAGTATGACAGTGAAGCTTATTTGAGCTCTTGTCTTTTCCAGCACTCCATGCTTCTGCATTGCAATTTCCATCGGGGGAACCAGGGTTCTTTGAGAAAGGTGGGTTTTTTTCTTCTTGTGAAATTGGCTTGAGCATATTTTCAGTTGTTGTCTGCAAACCCAGCTGTTTGAGTCATTTTCATTTGGACTAATATGGAGGTGTTTTGCTTACTGTAGTTTCTGTTACATCCTCCCAGTATCTGTTTTCCAAAAATGAAATTTCTAAAAGTACATTTATGATTGCCGTATACTTAGAATTGCTGTAATAGACTGATGAAATTTTTTACTTAATTTCTAGTGTTCCCACTTTACTTCAAATACAGAGGTTTCTGCTAAAACACTGAAAAGTAAAATAGCTATTGTAATTTTTCATTATAAATAGTATTGTAATTTTTCATTATAAAACATGATGAAGGAGAGTGGTAGAAATATACTTAAAGTTATTGATTTATATTAGCCATCACAGAATTGATACTCAGTAACAAAACTGTATCTACATGAATGCTGAAGGCATTAGCTGTACTTTTAATTATGAAAGAATAGTTTGCTATTTTTATGCTTTTCAAATTCCGTGTAATTTGACCAGCTTGTTATATATTCTTTCAAGAAGCAAAGATGTAGCTAGACGTACATGGCTTCATGTAAGTTAAGAAATTTAGTCACAGGAATGACATGCTAAGTGCTGTCAGATAGTTTAAACTTCTCTAAGAAGAGCAGAAGCTGTAGGCCTATATTTCTATAATTTTTATTAGTGTCACTGTTTTAAAAATAATAAATATAGGAACATATTCAGAACACAGGTTTGTATTTTTGTGTGAATGTTTTTGTGTTGAGTGGAGTACAATCTATATATCTGAAATAAGAGCAGCTTTGCCTCCCTTGTACTACAGGGTGAGAAGACAACATTTTAATGATTGTAGTAATTTTGGCAAAAGCATTCAGTGTCTAGAAAGGCTATGTGTTGTTGTCTGGTGGTGTTAGCTGGCTTATAACAATGAATGCATTATAAACATCTTATGTTCTTTGGAGGTGCAGTCATGCTATGTGTTTGTTGGTGGATGTATTTAAAATATTAAATAGATAAGCTTTGAAGAAGTTCAAAGGGGTTTTGGTTTGGACCACATCTAACAATGATGTGCACCTTTGTTTTCATTTCTTTCATCCCTTCGCCACCTCATTCCAGTACTCAATTGAACCTGTCTATACAAATATTTGAATGGTTAAAGATGGTGATTTGTCACTTTGAGGAAAACTTTATTATAGTACAGTGAGTTACAATTGAGTAAAGTCATCTTTATTTTTCATCCTATGCTAGTCAACACTCAGAATTTTAGTACCTTGAAAAATAATGATACTAGAAGAAGAATGAGAGAATCTATGATTGATAGTAGAAACATGGTTGCAATAGTATCAGTTTCACACAGAAAAAAAAGGAGAGAATTTTTGAAAATATACTCCAGGTTAGTTTTTCAGCTTTCCTACAGATAACTTGACTGTCTTCTTTCTGAGCAAATCCTGACGTTTTTTTTTCCATCAGCCAAGTAACAGAGGTACTAGACATTCTCTTTGACCTCACAGAGATCAAATCTAACTTTCTAAGTTTCAGCATAATGAAAGTTGAGGAGTGCATTCTCTGCCAGCATTATATTAGCCTGGAGGAAAACACAAACATTTTTGCTAGACAGGTTGCCAGCAAAAGAAGGAAGAAGATGCTTTTTGGGAAATCTGGAGATCTATATATTGAAGACCAAGACACTAATTTGTCAAAATAAATGGGACATATAAACCAAGTAATGAAGACATAAACCAAAATTTACTTAGACCAAG
Organism: Pedionomus torquatus; assembly: GCA_013398155.1. Lineage (NCBI taxonomy): Eukaryota > Metazoa > Chordata > Aves > Charadriiformes > Pedionomidae > Pedionomus > Pedionomus torquatus. The sequence continues at coordinate 414,133 of VZRU01020894.1, forward strand.
AAGTGCTAAATATGAAATAACCGAGCAACTTGTGTTAGATATGTGTCGCTTCATTTGTGCAAACCTTTGGCTTCCATTTTCCTACCTCAACACCATACTTGTTTCCTTTTATACAGACTCCTTTAAGACTTATTAAAGTGGCAACCTTTTTCATTTTAAGACTTCATGCTGTACATCAGTGATTTCAGAGTGTTTTCAGTTCTCCCCAAACTACTTCTCTTTTTTTCACCTCTCCAAGTCACCATTTCAGAAGTTCTTGAGATAAAATAACTTGAAAAAAAACGCTCAAACACAAATCAATTTCTAAAGGAGAAATAAATCAACAAATATTAAGCTTTGTGGCATCTGGGTTTTTCAGAGGCAGCTTCCCCTGGATGCTGTCTCTGCCCCAGCAATAGTATAAGGACAGCTTAAGAGTTCTATCACATTTATTATTTGATTTGTTGACAATCTCTTTTGTTCGTATCAGACAGTGAAATAAATCCTTTTGTGAATATGAAACCTGCAAACAAAGGAAACGAGAGAATCAAGAATACTGAGGGGAAAATAGAGTCATAAAGTAGTAGCAATAGTAATATAGAAGTGACCAGAGCCCCAAGCTGTAAATTGACAGACGTCAATTATAAAAGAGCATAATTGGAGTAGATGAGGGTCTGGACATAATTTTTCCAGCTAACTTTTCTTATTGTAATTGTTAAGTTGGGGTTTTTTAAAATCCAATGTTGATAAAATCGGCGTAAGTCTGACATTTGCTGTTTATTTTTCCTTATAAGACAAATCAACTACCCGTATGTCAACATGAGAGACAAATATTGCACAAACTGTGAGCCAGTATCCAAAGAGGAAAATAAGTATGTCTTTTTATCTTCAGTGTACGCAGAGATGTCTGGAAGCAAAACAGATGCAGGAGAAAAGAGACAGTGACTAAGTAATTCTTGTCTTTCTATTGTTAAGATTCAGACAGTTTGGTCAGCAGTCAACGCAAATACATTCCAGAAGGGAATTACAATCAGGACACTCATGTTCTCTCATTCAGCTCAAAACCACATGGAACACTGTTACTTCTGACATGTATTTCCAGAAATTATTAGTAAAAGGAAATCAGAACCCTAGTGAAGATGCCGAGATAAGAATAAGTAGTCATTTCATCTTTTCTTTTCAAAGGTTAATTTTATTTAGAGACAGTACTGTTTGTGATCTGTTATAATTCACTTCTTTTGTTTGGAAGGACTTTACCCAAAGATCCAAAGATGGTAGATTCTGCAGAACTAGGAGCAATGGAATCCTTTCTCCCTGTTGGCATGTTGGTTTTGGTGGGAGGATTGGACACCTCTGGCTAAACCATCGCTACTGTCATGTTAGTGCCCCTGGGACTGCTGTGAAAGTCATGGGCAAGCATGAAATACAGACCTTCATTTCAGGGGTTGAGGGATGGACTCAGTATGTTTTGATGTCTAGGGCCTGAGAGATGGACTAGCAGAACTGTTGGTGTTCCTACTTGTCTTTTTTTCTGACATAGTCTCTTTGTATCTTTTTCCCCTTCCAACACTGACTCTTCACACACACTGAAATCCTCTTTGCCTTTTTCTTTTCAATATTCCTATACTGTTTGGGAAACATTTTGGAGTCTTATTTTTCTCCACCCCTAATGTTGTTGGTTTTTTTTATTGAGATCTTTACCATTAAGAAAAAATCCTGTGATAATCCTGTGATGTCTCTAATGCATAGTTATATTTTTTCTTTGTTTCTACTGTCTCAGTTTTTTGGATGAGATCACACACCACACCTGCAAGTAAGGATGCACCAGTGATTTAGATATTACCATTATAGCTTTAATAATATTCTGTATTTCCTTCTTAATGCAACCTAATGTCTTATCATGATTTTTAGGTACTGGCTGCATATTGAACAAATGTCTTTATTCAGTTCTCTGTGATGACTCCTTAATTTTTTTTTTCCACCAGAATCTTATAACTAATTCAGAAGTTATCAGTGCATATGAGTAGTTTAAATTGTTCTTTCTGATGTGCACTACCTTGCAATTTTCTACATTCAATTTAATCTGGTCGTCATATCATCCAATTGCTTTGTTATAATAGGTCCTTGTGGAGCTCTTCAGAATCGTTAGCTCAAAGGTTCCTGAGCATTTTATCCCGCTGCCTTTCCTGTCAATATAGTAACATACAACACTTTAGGAGGAGTTAGGAGATCAATATGCTACCCCAATGGAAATGTCTTGTGCAAGCTAGTAGAAATAAAACCAGTATGCCTCCACGCACATTCTTATTAAAACCACATTTCTCTTATTAAAATACGACCCTTTTCTCTGTGAGGTTTTAAATTATCCTAAGTATAACCCTTTATTTTTGGATGAACTTTAATTGACAATTCAAAAGGATAAAATACCAAGGAAAATTTCTTGTTCTCTAAATGCTATTGTATAAGTTTCCTCCGTAAGAGTGTAATCTCAGTCAACACTAAAATATATTAATGTGTTTGAACAATGAAATGTACTTTCAAGGAGAAAATGTTAATAAATTTTAAAAAAGCCCTATTAATAGACACAAATAGATACATATTACTCCTAGAACATGACAGTATTGAATGATTCCTGGGTTGATAGATGCTGTGTTACTCTTGATTCATTTGCTGTATATGTGTACCTTATATTTGAAATATCTTTAGTACCATATGAAATCCCTTATTCCTCTCGACTTCTGGTGTTTTTCTAGGTGTGGTTAGAAAAGTTGACTTTTTAAATTTTTACTGACTTGCATTTATTTGGCAATGCTTCTGCTCTCACTAAGTTTTTAATTACTGATATGAAAAATAGTCTGTTTTGAACTTTGGAATTAAACAGTTTTTCAAGGTGTTTGGGTTTTTTTCCAGGCAAATGCTTGGTTTCCATTGTAAATTTAACCTCTCTTTGTTTTGTAAATTGAATTNAAATAGTCTGTTTTGAACTTTGGAATTAAACAGTTTTTCAAGGTGTTTTGGTTTTTTTTCCAGGCAAATGCTTGGTTTCCATTGTAAATTTAACCTCTCTTTGTTTTGTAAATTGAATTCTCTCTTTGTTGTTTTTGGTTACCCCATATTCCAATCTGTTTGCTGATTGCTGAGAATCTTGAGAACAATATTTAAACAATTTCATACAATTCCTTGAAATGTAATTATGTTGCTATATTCAGGGCAAATTAGTCTAACATAAATAAAAATAAAATTCACCCAAAGTCAAGGCTTTATTGAGTACTGTTTTAAGTAAATATTCCAGTTAATTTACTTGCTCCCATGAAAGCCTACCTACAGTTTATCCAATTTATCATCCAGTAAAACACTTGGAATGAATGTATTTTTCTGGGCTTTTGCTGTCACAGGGAACTACATGTGTCAATAAGGCTATTGTAACTCTTTCCCTACTGATGCATCCAGTATTAGATTAATAAAAAAATAGATAATAAATTTTATTAATATTTTTGTTACTTTATTATACATTAAACAAATCCCAGGGGATTTTTTTCTATGGAGTCATGAACCTCCCATCACATCCATATTTATCACTCAGACTAAAAGATTGAACTCAAATGTTTGTGTGATGCATGTTGCATATGTAAAACGGAATATAAAAAGCCAGAAATTAAATCAAAATGGTGTTAATTGCTAATAAATGCAGGATGTGCAGCTGGAGTGAGATTTTATTGTTGCAGTCCTGTTCGTAGGTAGAGCCAAGATTCATGTTATATAGATGTTTAACAGTATCTGCAAACTTGGCTGCCTTTGTATATTCCTTCCATTTTCAGTCCTTCAAAACATGGAGGTGGAAAATGAGAAATGCAGATTGATTTCCTATCCTCTCTGTCATCATTCTTGAGACAGCAATAGCATGAAGCTATGGGAGAATACTGCATTTGACGGTATCTTGCTGTTCATATAACCTATTCATTTGCTTCCTATATATTTATATGTGAGGAATATGAAATGGAAAGGTTCTTTCTTAACCTAAATGCTGGGTATCCCGCTACAAATAATATCAAGATGTAGACTGAGAACAGTATAACTTTTCAGACTGTAAGAAAAACAAGGATTTCACAGAGCACAAATGCACTCCCTCTCAAAAATCCATGCAAGATGCCTGTCAATTCTTTCAGTAAAATAACTGTCTGCTTGACTGTTGTAAACAAAGCACCAAGCCATATTTCACAATGGCATAGTAGATGCAAATATTTTTCTTTACTGTTTTAAATAAGAGCCCCTCGAGAGCGCCATTCTGCCTTTCATGATTAAAACATTTCTACAGAGGGAGTTAGAGGTTGAAATCTATTCATTATGGAAACTATTTTCATGTTGTTGGTGCTTTTGTGAAAGATTCCAAGTTTCCACACCATTTATTAGGCAATAACATCACAAGAGAGAAACCACAGGAATATTTTAGATTAGAAGAAATCTAATAAGGACCTTCAGAATTGGGGTGAGTGTGTTGTGCTGGAGATTTGAAAATGTTTCAAAGAAATCTTATCAGAGCTTTAGAAAAAGAGAATAATCCCCTTGGCCCTCCCTCCCATACTCTATCCACTCGGACCAAAGTCACATCTTTGCAATTAAATCCAAATTATTATGAGTCATACGGTGACTTTCCATTCAGTAATGGGAAACAACAAGGATGTTGGAGCAATAGTCAGCTACAGGATTCACTGAACTGGAAAATGCAGTTTTGACTGTAAACTCCAAATCATTTAAAACCTATGGAGATGTGATGATGGGCTTTGCTGGCATTTTATGGTCATGCATTTAAAACCGTCATCTGTTTAACAGTAATTTTGCTGGAAGATACAGGAAATGAACAATGTAAAAAAAAAAATCCAAGGGAAAAGGGAGATAAAAGTGTGATTTATTTTGCATTTGCCCTGTAAAAAGGTTAAATGTAGACTCGTGACCCACTAGGGGAGAAGCCCACCTCTTTTTCCAGGGGAAAGTGATGATTTTTTCTTTCTGTGACTAACGTACCAAAATCCAGGAAGATAGCCATGCTTTTCTTTTTCATGATGTTAGGGGGGTAGAAAGAAAGTACTGGGAAATTTTTGTCTCGGTTATTTGTTTATATTATGTCTTCAGAGCTTGGAGATGAAAAGAGCTGGAAATCCTTTGTGCCCAGAACCAATGCAGTGTAGCACTGATTGCTGTTTTACTCGTTGTAATGCACTTTAGTCCAAGTCTCAGTGTGCTTGTGAAGCCTGTCAAACATAAGTGATTTTCTGATGGTAGGCAGTTGTCTATGTGGAGCTAGCAGAAGCCTACTAATTCCCTGCTCAAGGTACTGAACAAGATGACGCCCTTAATACAGCATAAGTACATTGTCCTTAGCTGTGTTAGTGCAGCTGCCTTGTCCAAGCAGACATTACATTTCTTTCTTAACTTTATTTGTTTTATTTTAATCTATTTTAATCTATTTCTCTAAAATCTCTCACCAATTTCCTTTTGTTCAGCAGGTGTTTTCTGGGAGAGCCAATGCTGGTAATTTTAACCAGAATGAGAATCATACATGCAGCATAGGAGAAAATGGCTTGGGTCTATTTTTTCACATAGATGGTTTATTTTGGTTTTCATTCTTAAACAGTTACTGTTCAATGTGTTAAGGCTTTTAATGACTAAATAAGCAAGATGGAGCACTTTTTTATCTATTGCCTTGGCCTTACCTCTTTGAGCTGCTAATCTATATTTATTTGCTTTTATTTTTAGCATGTGGTCAGAAAAGTCTCTGCAAAATCATTTTGGAAAGGTGTGTGCATGACTTAATGAGTATGAGTGTGTGTGTGTTTGTGTGTGAGTAGGAGAGTATGTGATGGGCCATTATTAAACCATACATTACAATTTCATTTCTCTTACGTGATATTGTTCAAAACCACTACCGGCAGGAGCTTCTTTTCTGTTAGTATCCACCTGCTCTGGATGCTTTTATCCTTATTAAAGTCTCCCGTAAGCAATAAATTTCAGAGTCATCTGAAAAATGTAATGTTTGATAAAAGATTCAGCATTTGTCCTGGCTTAGCTCAGCGGCCAGAAGGCTGCAGCTGCCCAGCACAAGGCAGTGCTCTACGGGAATATCTGCATTAGATCAAATACTAGAAATTATATAGTTGCGTTCACCTAAAGGAAAAGCTGTGCTAATTACCATTGCTGAGACCCATAAAACATATCTATAGCATGAGACCAATAAAAATGTCAATAGGAACTCCTGCAAAATTAATCCAGTCAGGAACCTGCCATTAGCAGTTAGAGGCCCCCTTCAGCTGTAACTGGTAAATTCCTGGAACTGATCGGTAATTAGCCAAATTGGCAATCTGCTTCTTCATAGGACATAACAATATGAGGCAGCCTGAAAGATAATAGAGAAATCTATCCTTTCCCTTTGCATCAATGCTTGCCATTCAAATCATACATCTTACTTCAGTATTTTTTAGCACTATATTTTATAGCATTGTTTATTTGCATTTCCCATAGTTTTTTTATTGTTTCCATTTGCAAGAGCCCTAGAGTAGTAGTAAAATTCCTTAACTTTTGTTTTGAAAAATAATATAAATAATACTTCAGAAAAGGAGAATAATTTATTTGGAAGATTTTCTGATATTAAGCAGGGGTGGAAATATCATATTGGTCAGTCAGTTTGCCCCTTTCCAGGCACAATGATTCCTTATCATATAAATACAAGGGTTGCAGCCATTTGAATTATAAATTCCTTTTATTATTTCCCTGGATAGATGTTTCCATGCTCTGAGACAGACAATGAGCTGATGTTATGTCCGCTGCTGGGGGCAGACAAACCTGGAGGCACAGCAGGATAGTCATGAATTTAAAGTTGTTTCAAACTAAGATTTGTGAAAGTTTGATTTTGATCTGGATCTAGACCAATTCAAGTTTACTGAACTGAACAGAGTCACTGCTTATTCATGATAATGAAGAAGAGAAAAAAGCAGGAAAAGAAAGGGAAGAGAGAGCATGGAAGAAAACAACCAACAAAAAGAGAAAGAGTAAGGGAGGACTGGAAGGCTTTTAAATCACACTTTGGAATGGTTAATAAATGGGCCTAGGTAGAAAGTATGCATAGAGAACTTAGGAGGAGGAGGTCATTAAGCACAGGAAACTTTGTAAATGCAAATTTAAAAATTGAGCTGAATTGTAAAATGTGTTTCCATGGTCCTCTTTACTATCATGTTCTTTGAGCCTAGGATGGAACCCAGCTGATCACAGAATCGCAGAATGATAGGGGTTGGAAGGGGCCTCTGGAGATCATCTAGTCCAGACCCCCAGCCAAAGCAGGACCACCCAGAGTGGGTTGCACAGGAATGTGTCCAGGTGGGTTCTGAATGTCTCCAGAGGTAGACTCCACTACCTCTCTGGGCAGCCTGTTCCAGTGCTCTGCCACCCTCAAAGTAAAAAAGTTCTTCCTCATGTTTAGATGGAATTCTTATGTTCAAGTTTGTACCTTTTTCCTCTTGTCCTGTCACTGGGCACTACTGAAAAAGACTGACCCCTTCCTCTTGACACCTATCCTTTAAGTATTTATAAACATTGATAAGATCCCTCCCTCAGTCTTCTCTCTCCAGAGTAAAAAGATCTAAGTCCCTCAGCCTTTTCTCATAAGACAAATGTTCTAGGCCCCAAATCATCTTTGTAGCCCTTTGCTGTACCCTTTCCAATATTTTTCTATCTTTCTTGAACTGGGGAGCCCAGAACTGGGCACAGTACTCCAGATGGGGCCTCACCAGGGCAGGGTAGAGGGGCCTCCTTCGACCTGCTGGCCACACTCATCTTGATGCACCCCAGGATGCCATTGACCTTCTTGGCCACAAGGGTATATTGCTGGCTTATGGTTATCCTATTGTCCACCAGGATGCCCAGGTCTTTTTCCTCAGAGCTGCTCTCCAGCAGGTCAGCCCCCAGCCTGTACTGGTGCAGGTGGTTATTGATCCCCAGCTTGAGAGATCAGCACTTGAGAGTTTGGGATATTCCTCAGCAGTTGGTAGAAGTAGACTGTAGAAAACATGGTCACAAATAAATGGAAATAAAGCCTGATCCAGGTTGCAAAACCCTTTCATTCTGAAAGCTGTCAGAGACTGAGATGGGCTGGAGAGATGACAGAAAGCTCAAAACAACGTAAAAGATGCTTTTCATTATTAGGAATTAAAACTGCAGTTCCTTCTTCAGGGCAGACAGAACAGTTCTACGTAGGTCATTTTTGTTCCACATGAAGTCACCAAGCACTCTTCTGACTAGTGTTATCCCCATTGGCATATCAGTTTAGTGCTTAAAAGGATAAAATATTTAATTCTTGTTACTATTATTGCACAATTACATTAACTGGGAACATCCATGCTACACTTTTAAAGTCTCTGGTTTTCTAAATCCTTCTGAAAAGGGAACAATCTGCTTATAAAAGGCAAGCTTCATTAAAACAAATGTCTCATTGTAAAGATGCTTCCCAGACATCAGCATCTTCCCTGTGGCAGCTTAATTACAGAACAGTGTACTTAGTTATAGCTAATTCCTTATTTAAGAATGAGGATGCAAAATTAACCTCCCACTAAAACAAAGATTACCTGCAGATGGTTTATTTTGTTCTCAAGGGATAAAAAAATCATAAACTTTATTAGAATTCCCCATTGTGTTCCTAGAAAGAAGGAAGTACTTCAAATAACTAATTGGAAAGTAGTGTGCACATTGGTGAGTTATTTGTCTCCATGGCACATATCCCTTTAAAAGATGTGGTCTTTCGGAAAAGACATGCTCCCACAATGAGCTACATTATAATCCCTTATGTGGTAGGTGGACAGAAAGACTAAAAGCTAACATTTCCTTGTGGAATAACAGAATCTTCAAATCTGTTAGGTGTCCTCATCCCCTAAACTCAAAACAGGTGAATATGGTCATGTCTTCCTGGGGATATAGTCTGCACTCTGAGCTATGGATTCAGTTCCAGTTAGAAAATTCATAGTGACTTCCCAAAACTATTTGTATTCTCTGGGAGGGGCAAGAGCAGAATTAGGGGTTCTCTTTGGAAGAAGTGTCTGGCCTAAAACAGTCTGGGAGAGTTACCATGGAAACAACTAAGGATCTGGAAGGGAGTTGCACTCAGAGCTCCCGGCTTTTACAGTATGTTTGTCCCATAATTAGTTACTGTTCTCCTGTAGGGTTAACCAGAGTCAGATGCAATTTCCCCTTGACATCTCTGAGTCTTCTCAGACACTTGAATGAATAGGCTTTGTCCTATTGATCATAATGGGCTTAAAGCCAGGTCCTTTGTTTTTCTGAATTTATATTTTCAAGCAGGAGCCAGAGAAGCAGATCTGTCATCACTGATCTGTAGAATGCAAGAGCCTACGGAGAACCTTTTCCTTACCCTTTGGGTCTCTTGTAGTTACCGGCAATGCAGATCTTAGAGCACTGTGATATAATAGTTGATGCTTTAGGTCTCAGTAGCAAAGTAGACACTACAGAGGGATGACAGCTAAGTAAAATTGGTTTCAGATGCATTATTTGACATATGGGTTTTCTTCCATTTAATGATATAATTCTGAAATCCAAATACATCCATGTGAACCCCAAACATACATATATTTTCAGTTGCTGAGACTTAGGAATTCTGTATCTCTATCTGAACTCTGAAGCAGAGCCTATTTCTAGACCTGAGCCTGATCACCTCTCTGTTGCCTTTCCAAGTGCTTAGAAACATATCTTTCAGGCATTGATTGTTTATACCATGGGGTTTTTTTTTGTGTACCACTGTATCTAGTGACACCACATCTAGTGGTATGCTGTTCCCTGTCAGAACTTGGCTGGCCTTAAAATAGTAGAATCATAAAATATTTTATGTTAGAAAGACTCTGGGAGGGCATCTGATCCAACACCTCCCACACCAACAGCTTTATTAAAGCAGGGATAACTTGCTAGAGGAAAAGATCTTATGTGGAAAACAGTCCCATTTGGGAAAATACATTTTGGGTACAGCCCTCAAGAAAGGAAGGTGCTCAGCATTGTATAACATTAGATCTAGAACTGTTACAGAAAATGAAATTTATTTCAAATGAGCAGGTTCACAATATCCCAATATTTTTATAGGGAAAACCTGTACAAGATCTATTTCCCGCTCAGATCATGTCTTAAATTAAGCAGCCAGACACAGAACTTCTTTCTCCCTTCTGCCCTAGCATGGATCTTAAATACATATGTTAAAGTTAAAATCTTGGCTATAGCAATAGTTTGTCCTTCTGGAAGAGGGTGATTGGGATTCTGTCTCACAGATGCTCAGAGAAGATGCTCAGACACCAGGGGTTCTTACCAGCATAACACTTTGAGAAACACACACGGCACTTGCAGCCTCTGCACCATTCTGCTTGCCAGGACCTACTCAGTTTTTGAGAGGACATTTGTTGCGCAGCACTTCTGTGTTTGTGTCACAGCAGTGATTGTCATGTGAACAGAATTAAATTAGTTATAAATTAGCTAGTTTTTGCTGCCAGACTTATCACAGGGTGACAGTTTAGGTGTTTATTTTATTTACTGGGTGGTTTTTGTGGCACAAACTGAGCTCCATGGTATTAAAGCTACACATTTTGACATTTCCTTTGACAATTACAACTAGCTGATCAGTTTAAGTGTACCTAAGGTGTCATGACCACCATTACAGTGCAGAGGTATCCTTCCGCTTTGCACAGAACCTGTTTTGATAGGTCCATGAGATGGTGCAGAGACCTTGACATGACCCAGAATCATGCCACAAGCGTTATTTGCCAGAACACTTGAGTCCTGTGGTTGTGGTGCAGAGCTGACTGCCTTTAGAGCGGGTCTGCTCTTGCAGAGTTGAACATGTGCCCTTGATTTCAAGGGTACTTCTATCTTTTGATGAATGATGCTGTGGATCTGTAGCCTTTTCTAGGAGCTGTATCTGGGAACATTTTCTTATCTGAATAGATCTTATCCAGCAGAGCGTTATTGTGAATATAAGTCTACTGTAAAGATGCAGAAATCTCACCTGTTTTGCAAATCTGAAGATCACCTGGGGGTATTACATGGTATTTGAGGTGGGATATGAGATTTTCGCCTTTGTATGTGATTCTCCCCATCTGAATTACATAGTCAGATAAGAAAGAAATTATGCCTTCCTTTTCTCTTCAGTAAAAAATGGAGTTTAGATGTATGAAATATGTCCTCACATGTGTATTTTAAGCTTAAGAAAATAACTACAAAACATCAGTTAAGCAACAGGGATTCAAGATGCGTTTGACTATAATTTGTGGTGATTGATTTACAGAAAAATTAACAGACATTTTGGGAAATTCTAGAGTTGCCTCTACCTTGATGATTTCTCTTTCTGAATTTGCAAAATGTCATTTTTTAAAAAATCTTTACACAAAGAGAGGAAAGTGATTTCTGATATCATTTTAAGGGAATGATACCAGAAAGCAAATAACTAGCATTTTATACTGTTATAACATTTATACTGTTCAGACTACCGCTCTATACATCTCAAAATTTAATATAGTTTTAATGAGGCTTTTAATACCCAAACATACATATTTTTTTCTTGCAAATTATCCATTATTAGTGGATCGTTCTCTACATGGTACACATTATAAAACCTGCTTTTTAAGAATGGGTGATTTTGACTTTCTGGCTTCAAGCTTTTCTCCTTCCACCGTATTTCTTTAGTCCTGTGGGATGCTGAGAACTCTTGTCTCCCCCTGTCTTTCACACAACCAAGCTCTGAGCATACTTAGATTCTTTGATTAAAAGTTTGTTCTTTGGTTTGCTTTGTGCTCCCAAAGGCTTTACTTCCAGGCAGCTCACATTCATTAAAAACTCTGTGGAAAACACATGGGACAAACTTAATTCAGCAGTGCCGGTCCAGAATAGCAATAGCATGTTCAGTGAGAACAAGGTGCAAGACAGTTGGCGTCTTGGGAGTTGTAAACCATTCACTGTGGTCTTCAGAGGCAGGTGTATTTGTTGGAGGCAGCACTGTGTATCAGAGGATATTGGATCTCTCTGCTGTAGAAACACAGTGATTTTAAAGGTTATTGTATAAGGTGAAATCAGTGCCTCTTTATCCACTGCAAATTATCACACTACTCTTGTATATCATATACAGCGTAGTCTTCATTCCATTGCTTATTTCAGATATTTTGGGGTATTTTCTATAGTATGTAACAGAAATGGGCTTTGGACATTTTTCTGCATTTACTGAGGTACGTGAAATTTTGCCATCCACTTAAGTGAAGGGCAAATGGATTCCCAAAAAATAATGTGTATTATTTGTTGAAATTAGTAGAATATGTGCTATCTAGTGTAATAAATGCCTCTTTAATAGCTATTAAGTATTTTTACATGGAAATAATGAAGTATAATGCAACTATTAATATTTAAATATTTACATTTCTTAATTGAACCACAACTACATATGTGATTTGTAAAAAGCTATTGTAAATGCTACATAATTTTTAAGGAAGAAATAAATACCAAGTAGACATGCAAATTTCCTAATAAGGTGATTCAGCACAGAATGTTTGATCTTGGTGAAACAAATTTTGCATCTATTGCCCAAGTGACTTTAAAGAACTACAGAATTAGGATATTAATTTTAAATGTAAATTTTATTGAAGTCCTGTATTTTCACTTAAGGGCTAGAATTTCTTCTCTGTGGCAAGAAGTCATAGAATATCATATATTATATAAAAATACTTGTTCTAAGTAGTTGCACTAGAAACTGCAAAGGTATTTTTAATCAATATGCAGATACCTAAAAAGTATACACAGTATAGATAAAAAGAGAAATTAGACATCCGTATGTATATGTAGAAGCTTTTGGTACAGTTTTTCCATGTTTGCAGAGAGATTTTTGCAGCTTCTGGCAGGGCCTATTAGCCTGTAATCCAGCCTTTCATTTTCAGCCTGGATCTTTGGCAGCATAAAATACAGCTCAAAACGAAAGCTGCAGAAGTCCAGACTCCTGAGGCAACAGTGAGAGAATAGAATCCCAAGTCAGACAAAAGCTTGAAGCATCTTAAATGAAAACAATAATAATAATAATGATAATAAAAAGGTAAAGAGGGAAGGAAGACAACCACCAGTACTGCTGAGGCCGATTTGCCAGTCAGGTCACTGCAGAGACCTCTAGTGAATATTTTTAAGGTTTGTTTTGTTTCATAGTTACTTTTTTACCTGTTTGCTGAAGAAAAATGTATTGAGAGGCTGCTTTTCCTTTTTCCCTCAGAAAGGAGAGGTGATGGAAAAGGTTTTATCAGGCCATTTTTGAAAGAGAAGGAATTGGAGTTTGGTATGTGTGGTTTTATGACCAGAAGGGATGAAGTATGAAGCTGAGACCTTTGTGGAGTCAAAATGATCCTGTTTAATTTTTCATCTTATGATACATGTCTCTTTCTAATGTTAAAAAAATACCTTTCTAACATTAAATAGCACTGACCCAAATACCAAAGCTGATTTCTGGAATTTCCAGCAGCTACACTAGAAACAAAACTTAGGATGAAAAGCACAAATACCACATTGTTTCTACTTTGGAAAGTTCTTCAACACATATGGAAGCCTTTTCTTCTCCTGTTATTACTGATATTACTGGGAGTACTGATGGACAAATGGCTAGACACGAGCAGGCAGTGTGCACTTGCAGCCCAGAAGGCCAATTGCATCCTGGGCTGCATCAAAAGATGTGTTGCCAGCACATCTAGTGTCCTGGTTTGAGGTAAAATGAACCAATTTTCTGTTTTACAATTTTACTTTCTTAGCTAGGCCTCTTCTAACTAACTAAACTAACTAACTAAACTAACTAAACTCTGAAATTAACAGCACATTGTTCAGAACTGTTTCATCTTGCAGTGATAAGACCTGATTATACCAAGGGATAGTATGCAGAGAGGCCCTTGTTTATACTTATTGCTAGAAGAACAAAGGTCAGGTAATTTTCATCATTTGCCCCATTGGAGGGTCAGAAACAGAAAAGCGTAAAGGGGTCCCAGCTGCAAGGAGGAGCAGACAGGACAGGTGACCTAAAACTGACCAGCAGGGGTATTCCATCCCATCCGCATCATGCCCCGTATAAAAGCTGAGGGATCAAAAGGTCAACTCTCCGTCTTCAATGGCCGACGTCCAAGGAGGACCCTGCCTGTTCATCTGCCTTTGATCCTGATCCGAGCGTTCCTGACTCCAGATCTGGAATCCAGCTCCTNCTATAGGCTTTATGTAAAGGCTTTCAATACCTACAAGAGGGCTGGGGAGGATCAGTTCACAAAGGCCTGCTGTGATAGGACGAGGGACAATGGATTTAAGTTGGAGAAAAGTAGATTTAAGTTGAATCTTGTTGAAAATTCTTTAAGGGTGGTGGAGCACTGGAACAGGTTGCCCAGGGAGGTGGTTGAGGCCCCTTCCCTGGAGTTATTAAAAGTGAGGCTCGACAAGGCCCTGGGCAACCTGGTCTAGTTGGGGGTGTCCCTGTGACTGCAGGGAGGTCGGACTAGATGACCTTTGGAGGTCCCTTACGGCCTGGATGATTCTATGATTATTGAACTAGATACTAATGTTTGATGGATTAGGCATATAGAATCATATGTTAGTGATTTTTTCCTGCTACTCTGCTGATAAAACTGGGAGTTGTTTGAAATTCTGTTCCATTTTATCTGGATTTCAGAGACATTAAACATGATTTTTTTTTTAAATCAGAAGTTGTATCATCAACATGGTGAGTTTAAGAACAGAAATAGCAGAAGCTTGTTTGGGTGACCATGCTTTAGAAGGATCCAAACCCAATCTGTTGTGTGGGCAGTGCTGGGTGACTTTGATTATAGGTGGTATTGGCAAAGGATGAATATGCTGTCAAACATTTCACTTTTCACTCCTCATTCTACTGCTATGAGTCAAAACCTCAGGAATAGGTCACAGAAACTTTTAATATGTTGTCAGCTAAACTGAAACCACTGTTGCCTTTAAATTGCAGGGATGATTGATACGGCCAGTTAAATGATAGCATGCTACTTGCAGCTGACATTTTTGAAATATTTCTCTGCATGCTCACATTTGTCCTGATCTCCTGAACAATCTTACAACTTTCCATGCTCTTGGGCATGATATAAGTAAAAGGAGAGAGTGATCTTGCAGGGAGTATTGAAAATAATTTTAAAAGCTTGTAAAGAATCATGTGTGGAAAAATGATACAAAATTTAAGACAGATGAAGACAATAATATCCTTAGAGTTTAGCTGTTTCATTCATTTCTGAGTGGTGTATAACAGTCTTTGAAAAAATGACCAGTGAATCTTTTACTCAGATGCAAAGGCAAGAGTGTGATTTTCCATGAGTGAAATCCCAGAATTTCACTTTCAAGTTTCTTCTCTCAGCATGTGTACAATTTAAGAAGTGGCAGTAAAGGCAAAACAAGACTTATGTACCATATAGCTTGAACACTTAATCACTTTATCAGAGCTATTATTTTATATTGAAGTATCTAAGGAGCCTTTTTTAGCAATTCATTGGTTTCTATGGTTTATGTCATTCCTTTCAGAGATTAGACATGATTTTGCCATTCAGTTATGTTGGATAAGAACGTACAGTGTTCTTAAGGTATAGCAGGTATAGCTTGCTGAAGTGAATATAGATTGAAGGTCTTGCTTCTATGCGAAGAAGCTATTTTTTGATTCTGTGGCTTTGCTGACCCACAATGTCATGGTATATTAGAGAATAGTAGACTGAAGAATGTCTCCTGATGCAAAGTGAAGCTTGTAAAAGCAACACTAAGAAATGTTTCCTATTTGGAAACTTTGATGATTGTGACAAAGATTCATAGAATCATAGAATCGTCTAGATTGGAAGGGACCTGTATGATCATCTAGTCCAACCATCAACCAAATTCTGATTAAAAAAAAACCCTAGCACTAAACTGTGTCACTAAGGTCTATGTCAACCCATTTTTTAAATACCAGGTGTGGTGCCTTAACCACTTTCCTGGGAAGCCCATTACAATGCTTAATAACCCTTTAATTGTAAACATTTTTCTTATATCTAATCTAATCTAAACCTTATCAAAGTTCAGGTGAGCTGTAATGGTCATTTACATTTGGCATTTTCTCTACTTTCAACACCTTCCCCTGGTAGAGAAACACTATCTTCTGTAAAAGCATTTACTTCTGTTTCCCATGGCTGGTCATTTGATGAAATACGATTATTATGTGGGCTTCTGAGTGAGAAAACAAAAACAGCAATAAAAAACCCAACAGATTGGCAGTTGCTATGGCAATTCCATTCTTTGTTAGGGTTTGGTAGAAATCTTAGGAGCTTGGGGAAATGCTCGGAAATGGTAATTAGTTTTTTCAAGGGAATGTAATTTTCCATTGTGAACAGAGATTATAAAGTTAGCAATTTAACTGATTCAACTGGATTAAGGAATCTAAATTTTATATTATCTGTTTCATAAGAAGGGGGATATTTTCTCTAAAATAATTGTGATGTTATTTGCAATTCCAATTATATACTATCAGATTTTATTTCCAATTATTGACTTTTTTCACATGTATATTGGTGACAATCACTAATAATATTATCCAAGCAAACACAAAACCATTAAAGTGTGTTACTTATTGCAAAAGGTCCATTAATTTCAATATAAAACATGGTGCTAAGATAATTTATATTTTCCCAGACCTGAGAGGAAATTGTGAGTTTTGGGGTACAGCTTTCAGGGATGATCTCTGGGGAAGCTCCTGAAAATGAGATGAAGTACTTATCCATACTGTACATTTATTAGATAGCAAAGGATTTCCAGATTAGAAGTTTGATGCCAAGCCTTTTTTTCTGGTGAAAAAAATCTGAGTGACAATGTACATACTCCTGCTGCTAAGCTTATGAAACACCTTTGGGTTTTGAGTAGACTAATAGAGTATGGAATAATACTGTTCTCCATTTATTATTCCAATTACACTGGCTACGGCACAGTCATCTAAATGCTTTTATTTGTATATTGCTTTCTTACTCTGAGACTATCCTTATATTAGGCTTTATTAAGCATTTTCCAGTGATGGATTTTTATGTTCCTATAGATGGATATTGAATAGATTTACTGGTTATTTTGGAAGTATAGTACCCAACATTTTCTGTAGAAACTGCAGCACACTAGTTGTATATAACTTGATACCTGTTTCCAATAGGGTTTAATTTGTAGGAGAAGTGCTTGTTCTCATAAAGAACAATGGATTCATACCCTCTCCCTTCAGCAGTCTTACAAGGAATTTTAAATTTTTACCATTTTAGGAATAGCTGCATCCAATACTGTGTATTTTCTAAACCAGATGTAACATTGAGAAACATCCTTGCAATGAAGCTGTCTCACTGCTGTGACTGTAAAGACACACAAGGCATTCTGGGCAAATGTGCTAAGAGAAGAGTGGAGAAGACAGCCATTTGAAAATACCCACAGCAAAAAGCATGGAGTCGAGCTAACAGATGAGTCACAGGATAGGCTAAAATGAATTTATGAATTCAGCCAAATAATCATCTGCCTTTTTGTTCTTCAGGTTCATGACAAGATTTTATATGAAAGTACATGGAAGAGGTAAGCTAATAGTAATTTTTAGAACCCCATTTTAAATAAACTGTCATTGCACTTTAAAGGATAGTTTTTAAAAGGTATGATGGCAAAACCCAGTTGAATTTTGAATTATGCCTTTGCTTCATGCTAGAGTAATATTCTAAATGGAACTTTAAAGGAGAGGGATACTATAAGTCACTATCTTTCTATCTGGATCCAAGAGATATTATGATTTACAAAAACCCCAAGAAACAAACCACAGCACAAAGGGGAAGAAATTAATTAATTGCAAGGAGGAACACTTCAAAGGCTGAACATGATTTTTTTTCTCTTTTTTTAATACTACTGGCTTCTGATTCACAGAAGTGAGAGAAAAAGCAATATTCTTGTGTACTTCATTTAAGAGGTAAATAGCAGTATTTATTTATTTCTCTGCACCTGTGTGGAGAGAAAGCTCTTCCTGTATGTGGATGCATTCTCCCTCTGAATAAGTCTGCCTCTTTATTGTCACCAAAGTGTAAGGAACCTCAACCCTTTAGCTCAATGATTAAAAAGTGTAAATAACCTACAGGTGCTGCTCAGAATCATATTTCTGATATTAGGGGATGTTATCCTAAAATCCCCATATACTTGCAGCATACTTGGAGGTTTTGTCTGAGGATTAGACAGCATTTTTGGAAAAACTAATAACCATTTTGTATTTGTTACGGGATATTAATTAACCTCAAAGATGACCGAAAGACGTGCATAACCTGTTTACACAAGTTTTCATGTGCTGGTCTGCTCTGCAGGGAATGCCGAAGCATGACTGAGGGCTGAACTTGCCTAAAAAGTGACCTCAAATGTAAAAGAGCAGATGCAGTCTCTCCTGGGGACTGTGGCTGGCAGCAACAAAGGTCTTATATAGCACTTCGCAACTCTGAGAATACATTAGAAGATCACACAAATACTCCAAGAGAGATCATCTGGCCATAAGCCTGCAGCAGAGCTCTTAGAGCTCCCAGGGAATTAGTTTGCATACTTATGTGTCTGGACTTTTTGAATAATTTGTGCTGTAGAGAGACACCGCCAAATAGAGTCTAGAGAAGTATTTTCTCAAGAGTCTGAGGAGAAAAGCATCTATTCAATTGTGTCGATTAACATTTCATTAAGTTTTTCCGGTATTACCAGCCAGGCAGTAAATTTATATTGGTTATATGCCAAAATCCATTGAGACAGCTTAGTACAGTGAAGCACACAAGTGCCAGTATCCAGGAGGGCGCTTTGTCCTCTGGCTGTCTGCAGTCCAGGTCCCTCACCAACTGGAATATATATATATAAGAATGCAGATTTTCTTTCTCCGTCATGGTCACTGACTTGAATGTGCTGAACAGGCAGGTTTGAAAGAATCTGCAATACTCATGCCAGAAACAGAAAGGCATCGAAGCCTATACAATTGTACCAGTGTTCTTTGCTATTTGTGCCACCTGAAGGTGCAGAGATGAGAGATGCCAGTCATAAGAGAGGACTGATCTAACAATGAGAGTATACAAGTAACTGTAATGTTGGAGAGTGAGATTTTGTCTCTGCAGTCTCTGGCTGCATATGGAGATGACCTTGAGCACTAATCCAGACTAGATACTGAAGACTGGCCTAAACCTACTAAGAGGCTGTGTTCTGCAGAGGTAATCAAGTTAAGGTTTTAGGACATGTGGCAAGAAAGTATTGAATCTTCTTAGTCAAATGGAATCAGCTCCTGAGGTGTGTAACAATTATTCCTGTCAATATCGTGACACACATACTGTCATCTGCCTTAGTGCCGTGAAATCTGTCAAAGAAATGCTCTGGTTCATTGAGCTTGACTCTGTGAACCATGTCAAGGGATGCAAGCATTCAGAGCTGTTGCTCGCATAAGCAAAGAAGCTCAAATCTTTCTGGCATCCTCTATAATGGAAAAAGAGACAGAAGAAGTAACAGTGAGGGAAGTGAAGGAGCCAATGGGTGGAAGAAAATTGAGCTGTTGGAGTTGTTCTGGAGTATCTAAATGTATTGATGCAAGAGTACCAGCTCCACGACATTCTTTCCTGCCTTGGAGAGTGGAGGTTGCCCAAGTGAGACACGGATTTTAGCAAAGATGCCAGAAACAAAGCAGGAATATGCAGCATTTGCACACAGACACATAGTTTCTGAGTGATTAAACCTTTTTAGTTTTGCAGGTTTCTCTGTCGTAATGTAATGCTGATCCAGTTTGTCATATCTTTACAATGTGGTAAGCTTGGAGAGAACAGGGATTTCACAGTAAATGGAGGTCCAGCGAAAGTGCCTTTTAAGGTTCACACCCCATATATCAATGTATTTAAAAACCCAAGTAATTTTGGATGATATCTTACATTCTAATCTATTAGTTAAAATATGGTTCATAGTCTAAAATTAAACAGCCTAGGGTGATCATATGGTAGAGGATAAAATATTCATCTCATTATAATTACAGAACTTAAATATAAAAGATTGAAACCTAGTAATGTTACATTTTAGAAAAAAAAGATTGCATTGTAAATCTGAAGGGACATATGAGTAGCATCCACCTTATGATTTTAAAATATTTTTTTATAGCCTTAATAAATGCATTTTATGTTGGATTCAACTTTTTCCTCAGTAAAACAAGTAAACTAACAAGGTTCTTTCAAGGTTATTTCTAAACAAGTGGGCGGCATCATGGTACAGAGAATTTCCATATTAAAACCTATGTTACAATTTATATATTTTATATCATGGACACAAATTTGAAATACAGTGGGTTTGCAGTAGTACTACATAGGTAATGGAAGCAAATGCTTCCCCACTGCTCTCTGCCAAACACACACACGCAGCAGAAACCCCCCTTGAAGTCTACACAAGGAGAATGTGAAAAATAGCCTAGAGAAGAGTCATCAGAGGCAATGCCCATTTTCAGACAGGCAAAAGGTTCCTACAAGAAGAGACATTCTGGGTCCATCCACTCTGTTATTCTAAATGTAGTGCTCTCAGAGGGCATTAAAAAGCCTGTAGTTTGTACCAAGTAACAGCAATCCGCCTTCATTAGGTAGTTCATCACCTGTTTAGTGGACATCTTAGATATAGCACTTCTAAATTGTGGTGAAACTATATGGCTGGGAGCTATCATGGAAAAAAACATTGCTGAGGGAACTAGAGAAGCTGCTTAACTTCAAATGAAGACAAGTCCCATTCTACCTGTGATTTACTGCAATGACATCAAGTTTTCCTGACTCAATAGCTTCTGAAACACACATTTCTGGCCTCTCTATGGCCACAACAAGCCATAATAACATTATAATAGGATTTTAGATTGGAGAAAGGTATATAGGAAGCCAGTTCAAATACCACTGGGCACGTTTGTCATAAGAGAACATACAGCTATAGCCAAAAGATCGACAAATCAAAATATTTGTGAACTTAAACTTAATTCTGACTTCAAAAATATTTGTTAAGGTAGGAATACAGTGAGATAAGCTTAAAGAAAGGGTTGTGGTTTAAGCAGAGTTGGCCAATTACAAGCAACAGATGCCCTCCCCTGACTTCTCACTGAGGAGAGCTAAAGAGATTTATGAGTTTAGAAGAAACCAAGCTATTTTAATGAAATATTAATAATAAAATAAAAAGGAAATAATGACAATAGATACGATATATACAAAGCTGTATCAAGCTCCCAGGATGACATCACCAGCAGGCACTTGGAAGGTCCCAGACTGGATTCAATAACAGATGGGAACTGGATTCCAAATCCAGAGTCGGGAACACATGGATCGGGATCAAAGGCAGATGAACAGACAGGGTCCCCCTAGGATGTCGGCCATTGAAGAATAAGGCTGACCCTTTGATCCCATAGTTTTCATATTGAGCATGGGGCAGATGGGATGGAACACCATGTTGGTCAGGTTTGTGTCACCTGTCCTGTCTGCTCCTCCCTGCAGGTGGGATCCCTTTACGCTTTTCCATTTCCAGCTCTCCAGTGGGACAAATAATAAAGCAATAAATATGAGCAAGAGCCTCTCTGCATACCATTCCTTGACATGAAGTGCAAACATTGGTCTTACTACTCTGAGAATAAACAGTTTTCTGCAGAATATGCTGTTAATTTCAGAGCGTTAGAAGAGGCCTAGCTAAGAAGTAAAATTACTGGACAGAAAGCTGGTTCTATTTTCCCTCAAACCAGGACAGAAAGATAAAGCATCTACTATAAAACACCTCAGCATTTTGCTGCCTCTTTTGAAAGGCCAGAAGGGAGGTTTTAAGAGGTTTTAAGTGTCGGCTGTAGCAGTGAGGTTTTGTTAGGCTTATGACCCTCTATTGATGTAGGTCCTTTCCCTCATTAAAAGATTCATCTCCATTTTATCTTTCCATTATTGCAGACAGAAGCTGTTCTCCTGGAGCACACTTGTCTAATTTTGTTGCATTTATGATGCTTCTTTTTTGTTTTGGTGGTGTTACCAACTCCTTCAGTAATAGTGTGAGCTTCTGGGTCTGTTTTATACTTTGATCTCATTAGACAGGTGATGCGTACCAGGGAGGTCCAGATTAGTGCCCACTTTAATATGTTATCATTGTGACGGTCCTTTCTTTTACCTTGCAGTATGGCTATTTCATGGTTATGGAAACCTACAGTGCTAAAGAGCAGCAAACATACAGCCCTGTCAGGAAGAGGTCTCTGTTTTTAAGGCATTTTGATTATAATATAGAGCAATGACTTTCATGAGAAGGTCCAGGTTCATACCTAAATTTAGACATAATGAAATGTGTATGAATGGCAGGAGGGTAGAATGACAACACAAAGGTGACAAGGACTTTTCAGATAATGTGTTTATTGAGATAATGTGTGTGACAAAACTGCGTAGGTAGATTTTCTCCACTCTTCTCTTCAGAAGGCATTTCTAACTACATTCATACAATTCTTCTTAATTTCAGAATAGTTCTTATACACAAAAATTGGATGACCAAACCTCTAGTAATTTATTCTTTTTTTGCTATGTTACTAAGTTTGTTATGATGTCAAAATAAACAGGAATGTTAGATCTACTGAGCACTGAATCAATTTCAGTGATGATGAGAGTTATGAGTTTAATTTAGCTTTGAAATGGTGGAAAACCTCTCCACCAAAGAATAAATTATTTTAAGTGACAAAACCCAGTCGTTATCATTTTAAACACAATTATTTAGAAATCCATGATATCCCCTCAAAGTAATGAATAGAAGAAAATGGAGAAATAATTTTGAAAAATTTTTTTATCATGTCTGCAGAAAAAAATGTATTTGTGATATACTGCCTGCATCCTTGTTTTTATTATTTTATTATTTTCACTATTTTTTTAGAGCAAGCTGAGGTTATTTATGGACATCAAGCTAAGGTTTGGGACATTTCAAACTCCACTCAGCCTCAGATGAAGAGATTTCTAGTCTTCTGATAAGATATCTTGGAAATACCTTTTCCAGCTTTGAAGATGGAAATGTTCCATAGGGACGTATGTAGGAACATCTATACATATGTCCAATTGTGAACATTTACAGTAGCTAAAATGAGTTGGTTTCAACTGGCACTGAGTATTAGGTTCTGGTTCTGCAAAAATTTAAATAAACCTGCAGAAAGTAACACATGTATGTTGCCTTTTGTGAAAGTAAAGTAAATCAGAGTTCTGACTTGCTTTCTAGGTTTTGGAGGGGGAGAGGGATTTAGTTTGGTTGGGTGTTTTTAGTACTTGATATTGGCTGTCAATCATGTTGTCATCAAATGTAGTCAAATATGATGATCTTTCCTTCAGTCTTGTCAACAAAGCAGATGGCATTCTACTTTTCATTGTTTCTCTAGTTTTCTGTTTAAAATGCTGTAAATTAGATTAAATTGAACATCTTCCTTGTATCAAGACTGATGTATTGCTAATTAAGATATTTGAAGAATCTCCAGCAACTTTGATTCTATTCTCCTTTTCCTCCTTGTATAAATCAGCATGAATCAATAGGAAACCTGCAGTTGTGTCAAAGGCTGACCCTGAAGGTCCAGAGCTGTGCTTTTGTGATGTCATGAAGACCAGGAGAGTGAAGGAAATGTTCCCCTTCTGAAGATATAAAAAGTCTGCCTTTTTTGGTTTTTTTCCTCTGGCAATGGATGGCTTGCTAGGTGAGGATGAGCAAAAGTGCTCTGGCATGACTATTAGTTCATTTCATGGAACCTTTTTGAATTGCAATTTTTTGAGTCAGGAATAAGTATTAGTTGTGCACACCTCAGGTGATGGAGCAACTGTGCACAATGGATTTCTATAGCAGATGTGCATGCACCAGTATTCCTGTTTCTCTGCCTTCTCCATAGCAGTTGAAGTCAAATCTGATCTCGTGTCCCATTAAACATGTTCAGCTGTTAAATAACTAAAAAATGGCAGGTGTCGGGGCTGCATCCAAAGCTCTGGTTGCAGCAACATCAGCAAGAGGGAAAAGATTGCACCGTCTCTGTTCATAAAGACAGTCCTTTGGCTTTTCCCCGGCTGCATACCAAAGCAAGTAAAAACTGCTGTTAATCTTAACATCAGCGATCTGAACCGGAAATTAGACCTTGTCCATTATTTATGAGGATGCATAGAAAGTAAATAATCTTTTTTAGAATTAAATTGCAAATTTGGAGAAAGATATGCTGATTTTGGATGATATGGCACAAAGAAATAAATCTTACTGCTCTCCCAATGGAACACATCGGAATATAAAGGCATAAATGTGGTTTTATTTCCTACATCCCCTTTGATTACCTCACTCTTTTGGTCTTACATGTTAATGCATTTAGTCTCCGTTGGTTTGCAAAAGACTGAAGTAAAACTTGGGTAATACTATCAAGATGGAAGAAAGCAACTGTGGGCCATAAGCCTTCTTTCAGTTACACCATTGTAAAGGAGTAGTTTAATTGAAATCAATGGCATTTGCCCTCTACTAAGAATCTAGTAAAGTAAGATAGTTGGTGGATTTGTTGTTCACTGTATGCAGTGGCAGCACCTTTTTTTCCATTGCTGACATTTAAATATTAGGCTACAATAAAATCTGCTGCTTGTGCAGCTGCCATTGCAAATCTGGAGCTTTGATATAAAGGAGAAAATAAAATGTGACAATAAAGTGGTTGTCTGCCATTGACAAATTTTAAGAATTTCTTACTTAACAAGAAGAAACATTCTTTCTGTACTCCTTCATGGTGTTTTTGGTTCCCCCCTTCTGCTAGTGCTACTTTTAAAGCCTTTTTTCCTGAGTGATGGCAGGAAGAGTATTCCTTTCACAAAGAAATAAGGACAACTTCCCTTAACTGTGCTCCAGGCTGCTTTCCTTGTTGCCAACATTCTGCAACCACTCTGTATGAAATGGTTCATATTTACAATCCAGGACAACTTTCTGAATGTGTTGGAGGCTATTAACGCTAGAAAAATAAGCTAGCATTTCCATTTAACTACTATGCTGGAGTCTTCTCACTTATTGTCTGTAAAGGATATCCAGCTTAAAAAAAACATGTGAAAGAGCTGGATAAACATGTTAAATATAGAGGAAAAGAGCTTCTTGCATATCTCAAAGTATTTTTTGGGGATGCTGATGGAAACTCAAACAGAAAATCCAGTTTTCGAAACATCAGTGATGTAGCACACTCCCAGCTATGCCTCCAGTTCTAATTTTTCTAAGTAATGCTGGCAGTGCCCCCCTTCCCCCCACTCATTCCACTGTCTTCCTCTCTTCCCAAATGTTTCCCACCAGAAAGGTTTGCTGAACTCCATTATAGTACTTTTTTTGCCCTGTGGCTTGGGGGTGTTCACCAACATATAAGTTCCAGGAACATAATGAGCAGATTCATCTTTTACCCAGTCTTTTGGGATCAATAAGCCATTTGCATTTAAATGTTAGTAGATTCTTAATCTATCTGCATAATTTTAGACTGGCAGCAAGGTTACCAACTGCTACCTTTGGTATCCACTTGGACTTGAAGCCTATGTTGTCAATGTCATTCCTTCTCCTGGTGTATGCAAGTTACTTAACCAGTTCCATCGGTTTAATAACAGAAAGCAGGTTATGTGTGACTGTCATAGATTTGCAGATGATGATGATGTAGAGGATATTAGCTGAACTCTTGCTTATATATACTACTTAGTATGTATATACTGCTGTAGATTGGAAATGTCCTTCTCCTTTTATGTTTTCTTTATTGCAACCAGAGCAGATGTAGGCTGATTAACATAAAAGGCAGACTGCAGGATGTTAAAAGGTCTTGAAATAATATTTGGAGCCTGTATAAAATGATGTCATAACTATCATATATATGGTGCCATATTTCCATTTTTTACAAAGCTGGTTGATGTATCATACTTTAAAAGTCCTTCAGCTAGAGGTTTTGAAAGAGAATGTCTATAATCTGATATTTGCACTTGCATTCAGACACATAAATATAAGTACATAACACATGACTTGGCATTCCTTTAGACTTACAGCTTCTATGATGACTGGTGATTTTGTAAATCATGTTTCTTACATAGAATAGCTACAGCAGGTCAAACAAGAAGGTGACCTTTCCCAGTATCTTTGGCCAATAGTGGATGCTTCAGAGAGAGTATTTAAAAATTACAAGCATATAATGACACTTCTCTCAGTACATCCTCCTAACTTCTGTCACTGTAACACATTAGGGGCACCTCTTGGGCTGCAGTTTGCATCTGTAATAATTTTGATAGACATTTAAGGATTTTTCTTAGATGAATGTATCTAGTCATATTTTTTTAATCTCTTCATAAATGTGTTCTCCTGTGGCCATGAGTTCCACTGCTGAATTATTTATTGTGTTAAATTGTCCTTCTCTTTTGTTTCATATTTAAGTCCCTAGCTTTAAAAATAGTAAGTAGTGTGGCAACCTCAATACCTCCTGGTCTCCAAGTATTGCTTCAATATTTTAAGGATTATTAAAGAGTGCAATTTCTGCTTGGAAAAAAATATGATTCTCTTCTTTAGTGCTAACTAGGCTAAACTTTCTTCTCATGTAGATACCCTCCACTAGCTGCCAGGAGGCAGACGATGACAGTACCATATGTCAGTCTGTAATGTTCCCAGGTGGTAGGTAAATGATTTCCAAACACAGAAACAGATTGGTGATGCTTTAGACTCCTTGCTCTCTAAGGAAAAACACTTCCCATATAGTTCACTGTTGTAAAAGCAAGTAAATTTCTTCAAATATTCTTAAAAAGTTGTTTCTCAAAATGCTAAAATTAGAACACACCTGAACATTTCAGATAAATTAGAATAAAACCAGGAATGCTTAGTAAGAGACTGTATTGCAGAAGCTCATATTTCTCTTCCCTTTCTAATTTCTGTTATGCTGTCATTATGGTTTTTAAAATGTATGTTTCTGACAAACGGGAACCTTTGTGATACCTAATAGAGATGTGTAAGCAGGCTCTTAAAATGAGTGGGGTGTTTGCTAATGGTACACCACTACCTTTGAAAGTTTGCAAAGGTTACTGTCCAGTCTGCACAGAGAATTTTAGCACTAGGTGAGAAATACCTTTGCTGCTAGTCTTAGGATGCCAAATCTACTATTCTTCCTTAATGCATCTCCATCACATCTGTGCTACTATTTCAAACTGCCTATTAAGGAAA
Source organism: Pedionomus torquatus (assembly GCA_013398155.1). Lineage (NCBI taxonomy): Eukaryota > Metazoa > Chordata > Aves > Charadriiformes > Pedionomidae > Pedionomus > Pedionomus torquatus. The sequence continues at coordinate 441,346 of VZRU01020894.1, forward strand.
AGATCATTGTGGCAAAAATATGTCTTCACATTTTAAGCTATCTGTTCTTCCTGCTAAGGAAAAGGGACATTTGGGTAAAGCTGAAGATAGACAGGATTCTGAAGTGGTAGGGCATGGCTTCTGTCTTCTTAAAATTGTCACAGCTGTCTTAAAACTAGATGTCTATCAGTCTTACCAGGCTAAAATAGGGGACTGAAAGAATTCCTCGCCTCCCTATAGAATATACATCACTGAAGTTAGTCAACAAGTTGTTTGGGTTTTTTTGGTCATTTTGTGTTGGGTTGGTGTTTTTTTTGAAGGTGTGTGGGGGGATTCTTTTGAAAAAAACCCTGACTTTTTGAGAAAGAAACAGTAGAACAGAAATGTGCCAGTTTTTATGAAAAAATATTTTTGTCTTAAATTAAGGTATGGGATTCTGCAACAAGGGCACGTGAGGAGAATAAAGATCCCAGGGCAGCTAATAGCCATTAACCAAGGCACTTGTTTGGGATAAGAACAGATCTAGTTAAATCATCTGTACGTTGAATACAGAGCAAGGACTCAAGCAGGCACTGCTAGTACCTCACACTGACATGGTTGGCTTTTCTAGGACAAGAATCTTTCAGACTCTCTGGATTCAGTTACTCTGCTTTGTGTAAGAAATCTACCACTCTTAGCATTAGAATAATGAACCCATGCCATGGATGGTTAGATGTCTCTTTTCTTCAGAATACAGGAGACTCAAATTGCTCTTCAACTCAAGAAGGGCAGGACAGTGGAACTATGCCTCTCACATGTAAGGTGGTGTTTGCCCTCTCTTAAATAATCTGTGTTTGGCATGTCTTTCATTTTTCCTGAGGAAACATTGGCAATTCTTTATAACAAGAGCAGCCAAACACTGAGATCACAGAATTTTTCATGCATTCTGGTTTCCTGATCAGCTGTACAACGGCATTCATTAAAGGGCCTTCCTTTGTAGAGTCAATAGCCTTAATTATCAGGTGCTTTTTAGAAAGTGAAAAATATTACTGTTTATTGGAGAACAAGAGCTGAGCGTTGTCTTTATAGGTAGTCTTACATGTAGATAGAAATGGTTTACTCCCCAAAAAGGTTTCTAAACAATGCAATAAACATATAAAAATATTTTCCATACTTTATGTGGCATATGCAGTATGGCATAGATGTTCAAGTGGTTCAATATGGAATGATATTGAATGGTTCAATATGGAATGATATTGCTCACAACTTTAGCACTCTGGAGTAACTAATCCTTCCCCTCTTCCTACTGCTTCTTATCACATTGTCAATCTCATGTTCTTGCTTCTTGGAGTGCAATACTCTTAAGATTTTTTTCTGCTTCTCCATCAATTTCCCATAATCAAAACATGAAACCAGTATGGTTAGACTCACATTTTCAATCTGTTGTATTAATAGGTTACAATTGTTCAGCACAGATTCTGCTTCTTCTTCCGTAACTTAAACTAATCCTTAGGGGAGATCCAGAAAAAACTTGTACTTTCAGCAAAATGCCAGTGATAGCCGCACAATGGTAAAACAAGGAATGAGAAATGAACGATGCATAATCATCTTCTAAAAACAGCACTTGGCATTGCTCAGAATTAACTGCTGACTGTTCAGATCTTATATTTTTACAGGGTACAGTCCTGGAGGTCATTGCATTTTTTATTAGTGTCTGTATGACCATGACATGAGAGAATTCTAATTTGGCATCACTTCATCAGAAGGACAACTGTCCAGGTTTACAGCTATTATTTCTGTCCTTTGATATATTTTTGAGCTTTAAGGTGATCAGATTTCACTTAGTATGTAGACTAAGGGAAAGTTGGCAGCATCTAGGCAGTGTATGAAACTTGGCATCTACTGAAAAAGAAGTAAAAATTAATTCCTTTTTTTTTGTCTGCTAGTCTGCAGATGAAAAAATTATTTTTGAAGTATTTCTGTGTAGTATAATTCCAAGATTTTATGTACTTTTTTTTTGTCTTTCTTATTTTACTTATAATGCATGTGGGGCTTAGTCTGTTTAGATATTTAAAACAGAGAGGTAACTTGAATGGAATTTTATACCAGCCATGCACAGAGTTGGGCTGAGTTGAAAAATCTGAATCTGGTTTCACATCCAACTCTCCTTATGAGTCAAAGAAATATGATGATGCTGGAATAATGAATTCTGGAATGGCTCACTCTGTAAATAAAAGGCAAGAATGGATATGGAAGGAAAATACCGAATTTTGTTTCAGAGTTTGGATCTGGTATTTTGGTTCAGGTCAAAATCTCCCTCAACTTTCAGTTCAGAAATTGAAATCTGTGGTTAGATTCCCAGAAATGAAGCAGTTCCCACTAGCTGCTTTCCATTTTTTCAAGCTTTCCTTCCTGTTATCGTTTTCAATAAATCTGCAATGCAAACTAACACTTGATATTTAAGATAGGGATAAACTTGTCTATTGCGACTGAGATATTTAATTTAAAGCATGGGAAATTGTGTAGTCTCACTTCAGCGCATTTTGCTATCGATGGTATCTCTCAGTTTACTCCTTAAATATTGGTCATTGCTGAAAGCTGGATCAGAACCTGAAGTCAGTTTTCATTTTTCACCCTTCTTTAATCAATCTTCTCTGGAAATCAGTGTGATATAAACAAGCAGGAATTGAAGGACTACTTTATAATTAGGTCTGTCAGAAAAAGGAGCAGTGTGTGGTACCAAAAGGCAGTTCTGGTCTGTGGTATCTCTGAACTGGTCCTGGCAAACTCCAAGGGATAACACGTCTCTGTTAGTCTTATTCTTATGCAAAGCAAGTGGAAATGCTCTATGTTGGATAAAGCAGTGAAGATAAAGATGACAATAGAACTGAAATAAAGCAGCAGGCCAGGTGCTGAGAAAACAGGCTGGTTTTACTCCATTTGCAGATAATGCTGTGACTGACTTTAATCATTTCACTTGTACTAGGAATTAATTAGGACCTTAAAGTTTGACCAATGCTGAATAATCACTCTAATGATCTACAATGTGCAATCTAGTTATACTGTGGAAAGGGCAGTAATAATTACAGGTTATAAATAACTTGGGAGACAAAACATGAAGACAGAGACCTTTCATTGTGTTTTTATATGAAATCGCTACCTTTTGATCTTTTTTCCCTTTGATTTCTTATTGAAGAAAAGATAGTAATCTCACATTAATATACTGCCTTTCACCTCAAAGCACATCAAAAAGGTATACACACATAGTAGCAAGTGTGTATAATGTCTGAATGTGTGTCTTACATAAATATGAGGCCTTTTATTTAATAGGAAGTAGCAAGGAACCAGAGGCTTGGAGGATGAAGTGGAAAAAAAAACCCTCCAAAACAATAATTTTAAATTTGTTGAGCATTTGAGTCCCTAGAATAGAATTATTCCAGTTTGTCTGGTCCTGGGAAAGGGATTCTTGAACTTTTGAGGCCATGTAGCACTCAGCATTTCTGGTTTATCAATGCAAAGCCACCATCTTCACGACGATATGGGTGCACAGGTCAGTCACAGATCTCTTACTGGGGCCTCCACGACACTGGAACTAATCTCATCAAAACTATTGAGATTTTCAGTGATCTGCAAAGGCCAAGAGGATCAGTTTGATTTCATCATTTGGTTGACAATCATGCCCATCGCCCTGGCGGTAGGGAACTTTGTAGATGCTGATTTGTACCTGTTGCAGGTCCTGTGGCTTTGAGCTGGAGCTCCCACTGTCAAGTACAGTGCTGGCCTGATCCTCCTGAGCTTGTGAAAACTAAGACCATAGGCTCAGGTCTTCCATAGGAAAGAAGGATAGAGAACGAAGGAGCACTAATCCCACCCCAAAGCTGATTGCTGTGTGGCAGTACACATAGCATTTAGAAACAATTTTGTTATTCCTTACCTGCAATAAGCATTATACAGGGCAACCAAAGGAGAGGAGCATCAGATAGCTCAGAATGAAAGGCCTGAGAGGCACATGCAGTGATGCTAATTGACAGAAAAAAATGGCTGTTGTGTTCCTCGTGGTCAGAATAGAAGCACCAATGCACAATCACTCCAATAAACACACCAGAATAGAGAAAAATTGTATCATGTATCTTAGTTTTTCTTCATACCATTCTTTATATATTAGAAATAAACAGAAAGGAAGAGGCTGTGTGTAAATAATAAATGCTGAGCTTTGCAAAGGTTACCAATTCATAGAGTTAGCAGATAAACTTAGTAATGGAAAATGATACACTTGAGTTTGAGGCAAAAAGAGGAGGGCAGAGTCTGAATGTGCTTGGGGACAGAGGGAAGGAACACCTGTCAGGCTGTGCTCAGAGCCTTGCGGAAGTGATCTGAAAGCAGCATTGATGTTTCTGGAACATAGGCAGGGACTTTACAGATTGATGAAATCTCTCCAAATCTCTCTTCCTCCTCTGGACTTCAAAGAAATCATCATGTCTTACTCTAACGAATAATGAGGCTAAAAAGGTGAGCAGTAAATACTATTTTCTATTGTTCAATCATGTAAGTGATACTTTACAAATCCTATTAATCTTGGCTATGTCCACTGCCTTATTGTGGGATAGCATAAGCCCTGCCAATGTCAACCTTGCCTACAAAAAGCATTAATTTTCTCACAAGCCGTTTCCTTTTGGCACTGGCAGCAGTTGAGCCAGACTGATTTCCCCAGGGCCCAGAATAACTGTTCTCTTTGAATTACCTTTCCCCAGTTGATAATTTGGCCTGATCCTATGATCATAATAGCCAACTTGGGGTGTGTTTTTTTTCCAGTACCATTATGAGTATCTCCCTTTCTTCTGTAATACCATCAACCTGGGACCTTCTTTGGAAGCACCAGCTCAGTGATCCAGCAACTCACCACAATCTTTTGCGTACTTAGTCTCTTCTTCCTTTGGTTACACCCCTGCATTAGTATGGGCGTTAAACATAACAGTTGAGGTAGAATCATAGAATGGTTGGAGTTGGAAGAGACCTTAAAGACCATCGAGTTCCAAACTCCCTGCCATGGGCGGGGACACCTCCCACCAGACCAGGTTACTCAAAGCCCCATCCAGCCTGGCCTTGAACACCTCCAGTAATGGGGCCCCCACGACTTCTCTGGGCAACCTCTTCCAGTGCCTCACCACCCTCACAGCACAGAATTTCTTTCCAGTATCTAATCCAAATCTCCCTTCTTCCAATTTAAAACCATTACCCTTTGTCCTGTCACTACGTTTCCTGACAGAGTCTCTCTCCAGCCCTCCTGTAGGCTCATCTCCCTCCATCCCCTCAGATGGGATACACTCTGTCTCAGACTGACAAATAGAAAAAAAACTTCTCTGGCTGTCACCTACCTGGACAAGAATTTCGCTTTCACAAAGAAAAAACACTTCAAAAGCAGAGGGTCTTCAGTGGTGACAACTCTAATAATTGTGAGGGTAAGACATATCAGCCATATCTATCTCATGTGCCATATCATATTTTGTAGCCAGACTCAGAAATAGGATATATTATCAGTTGAGAATTAGTAAAAAGATATTTTGAATTATCTTACCCCATGATGATAGACTATAGCATCCAGAGGTTCCTTCAGGTCAGGCCAAAGGGTTTTCAAGCAATTTATCAAGGTGAATATGTAATAAGGAAACAATAACAGCTCAAGCAGAGGAGTGGGTGCTTAGAGGCAGTGTTACAAAAGGCAACCAGATCCTAGTCAGGGGCATAAAATGTGGGGAAGTGTCTGCATGGGACATATGGGACGTCTGCATCTGCAGCACTTATTTTTATGGTGTATTCCCAAATAACATACTTTTGTGATTTCATTCAGATGTGATTAAGCTGAAATTAATTTTGCCTTCATAGAGTTATATGCCTTTGTGGGGTTTCTTTTCTTTTTTCTTTTTTTTTCATTATTCATTATTCAAAGATTGGCCTTGTCATTTGTCTGCAGAACAAAGTTCAGATACCTCTGGTTCTTCTCTTCAAAACGGTGAGAACCATTCCGAGTACAATAACCTGGCAGTCTTCCTACTGTCTTTTTCTAGCTATGAGCTCGCTTTTAGAGCAGGAGTTCGTAAAATAGGCCATGTATGTCTATCATAACTGAATTAGATATCCATCTCCTGTTGCCCTAGTTATCTCTAATACTTTAGCAAGTGCTTGTTTCTTGACTTGGTTTATCAAATTGATCACTTTTCTTCTTCAGAAAGAACCTTGGATGTTGTCCTCCCTTCACAGGTCTTTTCCCAAACTGGTTTCTTAACATTTCCAACACTTGCCATTAATTTCTCCCCACCTGGCACACCAGACCAATAAATTCATGCAGTAAACATCTCAACAATAGAATAACCTGAGAGAATATAAATCAGCACAGAGCAGCTCAAAATCTGCCATGATCCCAATTTATGAGGCTCAGAGGTCTATAGGTTTGAACCTCAATTGCAGTCATTTTACAAAGAAATTTGCAGCCAGCTGTGTGTACCAAATCTACTCTAAAACAATCTTTATAAGTAACTAAATCTATTGCTCAGTTTCAGGGAAATTCAGAGTTACCTCTTAATTGTTTTTCTTACCTATTCCCCCCTCCTGTTTCCTAAATAAAAATTGAAGATGCCTTGCCAATAAATCCCCATTTGAAATGAATGCGCAAAGCACAAAGAAGTACTCTGCGTGTGTGTCTGTGTATATATATGACAAAGAGACAAAGCTTTTGGAGAATTTTATTACATCATGTAATATAGTCAAGACAAACAGGCTATTTTGGCTATTTTGATCTAAGAAAAGGATCTGCCTGTCCTAGGCCTTGCTTTATCAGAACTATTGCAATACTTTTTTTATGCATCGTGGTTTCTTCAACTCATGTCTTACAAGCAAAGCAAACTCATAGGCAGTAATTAATCTGGCACCACAATTCTGTCAGCACAGGGGAAATTTGGATGTCATGAAGGAGTGGATATGAGAGACTGAACTCAGAAACAACCAAATGATTCAGTGGAAACTAAATTAAGATTTAAGAATACACCTGTTCATCAACTTTGAGACAGCAGTGAATAAACATGTTTCAGTAATGATGCAAAGAAACAACAAAACACAGCTTTGTGTTACTGTTAGGACTGACAGCAATAAGAGCAGAAGAAAAAGTGCCGTGAGTTGTGTGTGGCCTCTATTGGGTTAACAAGTGAGTTATCCAAACAAAGACAGAGAACACAGGGTGGACCAATACATCTTTTTATGCCTGATGGGGCAAAGCCTATATGCTTCACTTATGCTGAGCACAACCTATTTATAATGATGCTCCTGCAGACTTCGTGGAAATTCTCCTGTAACCAGATGTTCATTGCTTTCAGTCAGGACTGTGCCCTTCTGTTCTAGAGCAGAGTGATGTGTGTAGTCTAGTACTTGCAATGTGAATAAGTGTGTCAGAACTGTGACCTTTATTTTTAGCAAAGTGTATAAAAATTAGGGATTTGAGCTATAGCAACCTCTTTTTATCTGAAATGTTTCATGCAGTTGGAGGTCACTGTAGTTCCTCTCTGATTTTCTGACAGTTTATGTAAAAGTAGGATTACATAATTTTATGTGTTGAACTCCACTGCTACTGCTTTCATGCTGGATAGCTAGCAAATTCATAATAGCACTCTGTGTGCCACAAATAATTCAAAATTATTAACATAAGCAATGGCTGATGTAAGTATCTTCCTTATGAATACAAAAATTCTCAAAATTATTTTCCCTTCAGTAAAAATTCTATTATTCTTGTGAGGTAACTCATTCCCATTTCTCTTTAGTAAATCTAATCTTTTGCCCCTTATCTTTAAAACATATGACAAATAGGCAGCATTCTCAGAAGCATGCAAGTAATGGAAACATTTAAATCCTGGCACATGATTTCTGGGGAACAATTTTTGAAGCAACATAAAGAAGGCAGACTGGGAAGGCAGAACTGTGTTTGAACGACCAGGATATAGAGGGTGACATAGTTAAAATGTGAGAGATATAACTGAAATTCTTCTGACTAGTGAAGTAAATGGTAACTCACCTGTATTTTGCTGTTAAAGAAATGCATAAAGACTGCCTTGCTTTATCAGCACACAGCTGTTATTTCCATGGCATATACTGTACATTCGGTCCTGGGCTGCATCAATAGAAGCGTGACCAGCAGGTCACGGGAAGTGATTCTCCCCCTCTGCTCTGCCCTTGTGAGACCCCACCTGGAGTCCTGTGTCCAGCTCTGGAGTCCTCAACAGAGAAAGGACATAGAACTGTTGGAATGGGTCCAGCAGAGGGCCACGAAGATAATTAGAGGGATGGAGCACCTCTCCTATGAGGACAGGCTGAGAGAGCTGGGGCTGTTCAGCCTGGAGAAGAGAAGGCTCCGGGGAGACCTTAGAGCAGCCTTCCAGTATCTGAAGGGAGCTACAGGAGACCTGGAGAGGGACTCTGTCAGGAAGCGTAGTGACAGGACAAAGGGATAATGGCTTTAAACTAGAAGAGGGGACATTTGGATTAGATACTGGAAAGAAATTCATTGCTGTGAGGGTGGTGAGGCACTGGAAGAGGTTGCCCAGAGAAGTTGTGGCTGCCCCATCCCTGGAGGTGTTCAAGGCCAGGCTGGATGGGGCTTTGAGCAACCTGGTCTGGTGGGAGGTGTCCCCGCCCATGGCAGGGAGGTTGGAACTTGATGATCTTTAAGATCCCTTCCAACTGCAACCATTCTATGATTCTATGATTAGGTAGAACTTCACACTGAAACTCTGAGCTTCTAGGCTCCTCCATGTCCTTTTGCTATACTACAACCTTTAAAATAAACCCTCAATGTTTATAAATCTGGGTAGGTTTTGAACAAGCGTAGGTCTGTTCAATTGTGCCTTCCCTTACATTATCCATTCAAACAAGAATAATGTGCAGAAAAATACCACTGTACTCATCTATATTTTAGTGAACTTGTACAGCTTTTTAAGTAGGAAAAAATGTAATCCTTCTTCTAGCTGAAACTGTGCCTTGTGGAACTGAAAATTTCTCCCTGATCATCCCCTTGCATCATTCCAGTTGCTAAAAGGAGTAGTGGTAAGATCAGGAAACTTGGTATGGTCGATGTCTTATCTGTTTAATTGTGTAATCATGGTGTTTGCTAGAGTATACTCTAGGTATGTCTACTTAGGCAGCTTCTTCTTTCAATATTGCCTATAGACAAGGATTTAGGTCCTTAATATTTCACAAACATTTGCTGGTGTGCAAAACACCCTTAAAAATAAAATTTTATTTTGAGCAAAATGTAAGGAAAACTTAATTCTGCAAGAGGAAGCTGTCTGCTTCAAAGCTAGTACAAAACACATCTTTTTTTTATACTGTTTTTTTTGGAAAGGGCATAATGTCCGTCCAGCTAGAAAGTCGGAATCTGCATCTTCTGAAGGAATTATTTCGTACTTGTTCTGTACGACACTTAGCACTGTTGTTGGTCCCATGACTGACTGGCTCAGCTCCACGATATTTTTAGTATTTCCCCAGACTTTCATTGTTCAGTTCTCATTAGTTTTTTCATATTATGGACAAAAAACCTAATTATTTGTACGTCTGCTATAAAGTTATTAATCAAGGCTGTTTGTTTCATGGAAACAGATATAACTTCAAGACTGGATGGGATCTGATCAATGCCACTTAAAGGGTGGGTGTCAGGAAGATGGTGTCAGTCTTTTTTCAGTGGTGCCTAGTGACAGGACAAGAAGAAATGGGCATAAACTTGAACATAGGGAGTTCCATCTAAACACGAGGAGGAACTTTTTTACTTTGAGGGTGGCAGAGTGGCAGAGCACTGGAACAGGCTGCCCAGAGATGTGGTGGAGTCTCCCTCTCTAGAGACATTCCAAACTCATCTGGACACGTTCCTGCTCTACGTGGGCCTGCTTTGTCAGGTCCCTTCCAACCCCGTATCATTCTGTGATTCAAAATGAGACACAAACTTTAAAGTGTTTGTGCTATTTCCCTGACTGTTCATATTTGTTTTATTTTTTTTTAAGTCTTCCCTGCCCTTAAGTCACAAAGTTGGCCAATTACAATTACACTCCAACTGTCCCTAACAGGTTTTGGTCTAATGCAAAGGATCTCTCAATTTTCATTTAATTTCCCTTTGTATTTAGGGGCATTAGTTATTTATAACCAGGTAAAATTATTTTTAGTCATTCTACTGAAAAAGCTAGGAAGAAAGCAACAGGTATAGAGAAAGTGAAGCCACTTTTGAAGCTAACAGAAAAAAACATTGTACAGAAAACAAAATTCTGACTTGTGTCTGAAGTAAAGTTCCTGATCCTTGGAGTCAACAGCAGAGCTTGTATTGATGTCAGCTGGACAGTACCTGTACCAAAGGTCTTGTGATGCCAATGCAGATGCTGAGCACGCTGCTCAACAGGTTAGAGGGGTTGCAGGGAAACCCCTATTATTAACAGCAAGGTCTTTCTGGCCTGTGCTGTATAGCACAGTTAACCATAGTGACTACTGAGATATCTTATAGCAACCTCCTAGAGCAGGAGCAAACTTGCTTACAATCCACCAAGAAGCTGTCTTTGTCCCTGTTATATGTGTATATATATATATATATATACTGAAGATTTTGTTTTTCAAGGCTCAAAATCAAATCTGATTTTCAACCTTCACAAATACTGGGTTCATAGAACTGTGCTCCAAGCCTTTTTTTATAGTGATTTAAAGCGCAAGACTGAAACTCACCATGAATTTTACTGGCAGATCCAGAGGAATTTGTTCTTGAATTTATCTTGGGTAACATGGCAAAGTGCTTTTCAGGAGCTAGAAAAATACCGTCATATATGTTCTACATTAACATCCTGCACATTTATAAAGAGTACGAAGGAACAGGAGAGCCAGTAGGAAGCAGCAATGGAAGTAGAAAAATACCTGTAGATCAGCATGATGTAAACCATGACTGCCTCTAATTTTTAATTTCCTTGGGTTTTATAATTTCTTATGGTGTTTAGGCATTTAACCAAGCTTGCCTCTTTAGACTGAATTTTCTTTTGCCTGGGTGTATTCTGTTCCCCATGTACTCTTTCTTGCCTTGGCTAGCATGGATAGGAAATAAAAATCTGAAGGAAAGAGAAGAATCAGTTCTAGTTGTGTTAATAGTAGCAGAATCAGAGCTGACTTTCATACGGGTAATGTGAGAACACAGACTTTTCCTGACAGCCAGACACAGAAGCTTTCATGATTGGAAAAACCTATAGTGAGTAATGAAAATATATGTATGTGCATGCAGCTGACAAAGAAAAACGGGTTCCTTGGCTCCTTACTTTAGGAACTGGAGAATTGCAAGTCTCCATTAGGTAAAGAATTTCTTGGAGGATATGAATAAACAAGTGCCTAGCCGTCCATTGGTGAAGGCTGAATAGTGCTGAGATGAGGCCAGTGCCACACTGAATCGCATTATATATCAAAAGGCACAGAATAAATAAAATCACTCGTTGGAAGTTGATTATGGGTTGGCTGAAGTTTGACTTTAGTCTGTGATGAGGCTGAGGAAACCCATTGGAGGCCAGGAGGGAAGAAGAAGAACAGGTTTAAAGATTACTTACCGAAGAAGTAATGGAAGGTGAAATTCAAAGAATCAGTTGTCTGACAAGAAGGTACTAAATAATTAAAGCTGGTACTTGTTTAGGTTAAAAATGGTTATATCAAAGCTGAAATGTGGTCAGTGTCTGCTAAAATAAATTCAGAAAGAGAAGGGGAAATTTAAACTTTTGAATACAAACGTGTTGCATGAATGCTAAAATTCCATGGGCAGATCATATTAGTTGGTCTTTTACAAACATCCTTTGTTTTCTGTTCGTGTCTTCATTCCTTTCTTCATTCCAGCATTAGCTGCAGTGGGAAAAACTACTCATGGTCCTTCTTTAAGACAAAGCGCATTGAAAAAAAGAACAGAACTAACACATAAACATTCTTTTTGACTGAATATAGCATTGCATTTACTTTTTCCTTAATTAATTTATTTTTGAATGGCAATTTAGGAAAAATAAATTATATATACTTGAGCATCCTCACACAACTGCAAAATTCAGTAAACCTTAAACTGTGGAATCTGTTAAAATTTTGCCTGGTCAGTTAGATGTACATGACTTAAGGTGAAGCTCAGCATACTTAAAAACTTGGACATAATTGTGCAGTCCTGAGGGAGCAAGGCTTAATAAGTACTTGTACTTCTTCCCACCTTGTTATGACTAGATGATTGCTTTCTTATTCCACTATCTTAGTTTGTATGACTTGACTGTTCAAATAGAAACTCGTTGAATTGAAAATGAGCTGCGTTCAGTTGGCTCTACAACTTTTGCCTCGGAGGATAATTTTTATTAATGTAAACCTCATGAAACCACAGACATTTGCATAGGAAGAGAAAAGAATGAGGCAAATATTTCTACTTTGTCTTCAAGAGAACAAGGGATATGCAGGGACATTGTATTTTTTTTTGTTTCTGTGTCTGCAGTTCTTAATGAAATGCTTTAATATTTCTGAAATCCTTATTCAAGCAAAATGATTAACTTCAAAGTCTTAGAATATGGCCCTGGGCCTTTAAAACCATTAGGATCATCTTGGTTGATGTGTTGTAGGACTGTGAATTGCTAGAGGATGGTTAATAATAAGGTTAAATTTTTTAGCACTAGAAACAGAACCAGACAAATAGATTTGAAACCTCTGTTTTCCATGTGCAGTGAGGGAGTTACAGGACAGATGGGAGCACTGGAAAAATTTTAAGTAGCCTAACAAAAATCCCTTGCTTTTGGGCTGAGAAGCTTGCCAGTAATGCCAGAAAACCAGTTACTCAGGCAAACCAGAAAACTTAGGCACACTGATGAAAGAGGACACAGATGCATTAGAATCAAGCTGCAAATAACAACATTTGTTTATTGCTGTGTGTGTGCACATACACACATGGACATAATTTGTTGTCTCTCCTGCAAATTAAAGGCATGGCACTACACCCCTAGTGAGGGATTCCCAAATCCTGCTCAGGTTAGTTGTTTTGAGAGAAAGGAGCCCTGCTCCTATTAGTCCAGGCTCAGCATCTACCAGCCTGACTTCTTTCACTGTTGCCACAAGGCTGGGTGAATCATTACTCCAAATTTCATAGCCTGAACACATATATTTTCTTTCCATGGATTGCCCTGTTGCCATCCAAATGCATTGGATTCTGTTCATTTCAGAGTGTGACCAATGTTCCACCAAACACCTTGAAGTATGACACATTATGAACAAAATCAACAGCATTTAGGACCTTCCTTTTTACTGGACATGAATGAGAAGCCAAAGCATTTGCTGATCTGTCCTTTCTATGAAAAACCTTACATGACCACGAAGATGATCAGAGGGCTGGAGGGCTCTCCACTTCAGAGAAAGTTGTTCAGCCTGGGGAAGAGAAGGCTCCGGGGAGACCGTTTAGCAGCCTCCCAGTATCTGAAAGATGCCTACAGAAAAGCTGGAGAGGTACTTTTCATAAAGGCATGTAGTGATAGGACAAGGCGTAATGGCTACAGACTGGAAGAGGGCAGATTTAGATTAGAAATCAGGAAGAAACTTTCCACTATGAGAGTGGTGAGACACTGGATCAGTTTGCCCAGAGCTGTGGATGCCCCATCCCTGGAAGTGTTCAAGGCCAGGCTGGATGCGGCTTTGAGCAACCTGCTTTAATGGGAGACATCCCTGCCCATGGCAGGGAGGTTGGAACTAGATGACCTTTAAGGTCTCTTCCAACCCGAACCATTGTGTGATTCTGTGACTCTCACAAATATTAGCAACTGTACTAGATGCACCAAGTAACTTGTACTTGCTTTAAAATCCAGAGAAGGTGCATGTGCTTACTTTCTATATTGTATCTTCAGAGGTGATGGAGGTTGCCAGTAGGCTGAAGACCTACTTACAGGCATCTGCAAACCAGTCCCTTGTGGGTTGACAGTGGGCTGACAGGGCTATTATGAGTCTCCAAGGAGTGACCTGACAGTGCATCACCTGAGCCCAGTGCCCTCCCCAATATGAAACCAGGGAATGGCAGTTCTTTGAGACTCATTTCTCTGATCATAATACTGTGTCTGGCAATTAATGTCAAAGTTAATTAATATGGCTAATTTATACACATTAGGAGATTCCACTAGAAATGCAGCTGTTTTCACCATCTTCTTTTATTCATGTTATCAAACAAAGATCAGCTGCCAATGTCTTACAGTTGATACTGATCTGGAATGTTCTATAAAATGTAAACAGGGGCTTAAAATTTCTCTTATTTTCTCTTTATCAACCCCCTCTCCTTGCCACTCAGTCCATCTTCCCTTTGACAAATGCTCTCTACCAATGCCAGCGTGCCCTGCCATTATCAACTCCTGCCTTCTGTAATGTTAACAATCTCAGACAGCATAATTTGCACAGCGCTTAAGAGGGGTTGATTTGTTTGTTTTATTGACATGTAATAGAAATAGACGAATAAAATCTGGCATTGACTGATCAAAAGCTTCTTGCACAAAACACAACACAAAATGCAGTGCAATCTGGATTACCTCCAAATGGAGTTACTGTGTTTCAGAACTGATGAGGCAAACTGATGAGGATTTGATGGGGATCCATATTGCAGAGCTATGGGCTGGTCTTTCCAGAAGTTTGGAAGAGTCAAGAGAGAAAGTCAAACACCTGAACCTATGGGAAACTGATGGACAGAGGTCGTTTAGAAAGTTGGCCCTGGAAAAAATGGCTGAGAACCGTTTGCAAGCAGAAATGAAAGCAGAAAATGGTAGGCAAAAGGACAATGGCAAGTGGATGGAAAACAAAGAGGGCTTTTTCCCCCTGGAAGATCCTAAAAGAGGGAAAAGCTCTCTGTGAAAATGATAGGGTTTTTTTCACTCTCTATATAGTAAACACAAATCTAACACTCTGTGGACAAAAACAATCAAAAGAAATCAATATGCTATAAGAGAATTCACATGCCAGGTTTCAGGTGTTTCAGCACAATATATTTTTTACTACTTTTTTTTTTTTCAAAGAAAACAGCCATATTTGATTTGTTTTGTCAACACTCCACATTTATTTTTAATAATAAATAAAAGGCAGATACCTTGGCCATATCTTATATTTGTCTGTAATACTCCCACACTTCTATTGCAAGTCATATTTAGCAAAAAGACCTTCTTTTCCTTGCAACAGAAAAATACTGTTGTCAGGACGTGGCGGCTTGGGGAACCCTCCTGGAGCTGCTTTGACCAGGGGATTTCTAGGAGTCACACCAGCAGCAAGTCATGCATTAGTGAATCAGAATCCTCCAGTATGTTTGTGACCAAATGCACTTAAAAATCTCCCCAAAATGCTGACTTTTACGTGGCTGAATTAATAGCTATTGTATTGTATTGTTTTGTTAATGCAGTTGTTCAAATACTTTCATACAACTATAAAGAAGAGATCCAGTAGGCTGTAACTGGTTATATTTTCATAAAAACAGAAGTACAGTGCCATGATGGCAAGGAGATAATTTCCTAATTGGATCAGGGACAGTGCAAACAATTTTAATTAGACATCTGTTTTTAAAGTCTCACTTCCTAGACTTGTAAGTTATGTGACAATTAATTTTCATTACAAAGCAGTCGCAATGTTTGAGGTTAGAAACACATGAGTTTTCTTTTCCTTCTCTCCCTGAAATCCACAGTTCAGAAGAAGAGAAAAAACAGCTTATTTTAGCTTTCTTAATTTAGAGAATTATAATAATCCATTGATCCAATCCTCTGCTAGTTTGGAACCTGATTGTAGCTTTAAGGATTTTTGCAATTTGGAATAAGAATTGCACTGCCTTTTCTGGGGAACATTTAGCTTAATAAAACCCTTTGCAACTTATTGAAAGTCTCTGATGTTCACAATATGTTTTATTTCTGCTTTTGAAAAATTCTTTTATAAATAGATGCATCCAACCAAAACCTGCTATTTGCTACTCTAAATCTGGAGAGAACAATTCCAAAGGAAAAGAGAGGTAATTTAGGAGGGAAAAGCAAGACAAATTTTACTTTACCCATGTTTACATGACAGATGGTGAGCAGAATCCTGGGTAATCTGTTAGTCCTTGTGAGTGAAATCAATTAAGTTTAGAAAAGCTATTTATTGCCAGGGAGATTAAAAAGTAATTAGCAATTATAAAGAAATCTGCAAGGGTCCTAATTATAATGAAGCAATGAGTTTAGTTTCTGGACAGGAGGGAGGTTTTAAATACATGGGAAGTTTGTATCTTATCTGTTGTTTATTAAGAAAATAGCAAGCCCTATCTTTTTGCTGTTATGGGGATGATCTCTGTAAAGGCCTCCTGGATTTTTATCATGATGTTGACTCAATAACAATGGCACTAATACCAGTTTATTAAAACTCAACTGCAGGATTAAGCACTTAGTTAAGAACATTTAGCAACAGATAGGAAAAGAACCGAAGATCTTGCTACTGTTGTGTCTCAGATTCTTTCACAGTTCATAAAAAAATTTCCTGCACTTGCTTTTTACTTTTATTTAGTCATTTATCTGTACCAGTACAGTCATGGGGTTTTTTTCCTCTGTTTCAAAGAGCTGGCATTTCTGAGAATAATTTAATTGACATCCCTACGTTTTCATTGTATATCTGGCTCCTGGATAGTGACTCAAAACTAAATTCCACCAATTTGAGCCACATAATATTTTGATAAGTGCTTCCAGTAACCAAATCTTTTTCTTGCTTAAAAAGTCCATTGTTTTTAGGCATGCAGATGTTTTTAATGAAAGCACTCACTCAAACTTTCTTTCTTGAGGAGAGCTCTCCTGATGGAGGATGGCTGGACAATACACAAATGCCCAAGCAGCTGTTTGGGGGTGAAATGAAATCTCTGCAAAGATGCTCTGAACCAGTGCAAAGTTCCCAGTGCAAAGCAATTTACCAGGTGATCACAAGGTTCTTTGACTGCTGGAAAGCATGTATGAAACCCCAGCATAAAGGTAGTCATAGAACATTTTGTCCACCATACAGACATAAACCAAGGAAATGCCTAAGATGAAGGGAAAGGCAGCAGCAACAAAACCCCGGGGTTTATGGGACATTGTGAAGATATGTGGCTTATTGAAGAGGCTTGGACATCCCGTGAGGGGAGATCTTAGTCACTTGCTGTCCAAAGTGGCTGAGTTTCTTCCCTGCTGTGCCACTGGTGTTATTCCTGACTCTGATAGACACATGGTAAAATGGAATTTTAGCCTCCACTGTTTCCATGTGATGTTGTGACCCTTCAGTGAGACAGCTCCTGCCAGTATTAATTGCTCAAACAGTAGTGGAGTTCTTTATGGCTAAGGGCTTCTTTAAACTAGGTTTCTCTGTTCACTAAGTAATACAGTTCACTAAGACATGGGTGAGGTGTATAAATATCCTCAATACCTCTGGTTTTAAACGGTCTCTTCAGCATATTTATAAGAAAAACATCCATCTATTTGAAGACTGATATGTAATATTTAGAGGGCTAAACTAAAATAATTGTGACAAGCATTGAAAATTTTATATTCTACTTTACCCTTTTCAATGGTATACTACATGCTCTTCAGCAGAATACCTAAACAGCTGCAGTCTTACCCAAAGAAGAGTACTCTTAAAGTCTTTTGAATTCTTATGTAAGGCCTAAGGTTTTTTCTTCCCTATCTGAAAACTTTTAAAGCTTAGATGATTTTTTTGTTTTGCGTAAGATTTAGTATTTTTAATATAATGCTTCTTTTCCATCTCTAAGACATTATTTGCTTAATTAAATGCTTAAAACTTCCTATGTTCATGCAACTGGGACAAGAACAACTTTTCCCTATTAACAGCTCTGTTTTGAGAGCCCATCTTGATTAATATGCCTCAAAACCAACTCTGTGAATGCTTTCCTCAGGCCATTCAATATGTAAGCATGTCCTACGTGTAAATGACTGGCATTCATATCTGATCACCTTCATTCTTTTGTCCTTCCCTTTCTCTTCTTTACAATTGTGAGAGACAAAAGGATAGAAAAACCCTATATATGAAGTTTAACGTTTTTGAAGCTTGTAGGCTTCCAGGACCGTGTATAGAGATTTAAGCAAATGTTGCTCAGTCTTCGAGCTGCTGTGTATTTGTAGCTTCTATGATTGTCAGTGAAGCAGGTGTATATTCAAGATGCCTGAAAAGGAGGCTACTTCAATTAAATATTTTAATCATGGATTAAGGAACCCAATGTTAAGCATAAGTGTAAATAAAAAAGACGGTAGTAAGAGGACACTTCACTGCCCTCTGTTATCTGAGCTCCTTGTCAAAACTGGTCCTGTGAATTCAAAATGAGAAGTGTTATTTTTAAAACTTTCTAAAATGGCTCAGGCCAATGTTGCCGTCCTGAGTGAATGAAAGTCCAGTATTTTCCATATTCTTCACAGTAATTTTACTGTTACTTTTACTGAATCTTTGTGAGGTCTCTCCTTCTTTCATATTACCTTATCCTTCTTTGCACATGAATAATTCCATGACTTTGTAAGACCTAGAGATGAATTAAATTTGAGATGAAAGGGTAAGAGATTAATAGTGAAAAGGAAAAAGCTTTCTCCTTTAAAAAAAGTGACTCTAATACTACAAACTCACTGCCAGTGCTTTTCTGAGAAGTATTTATGATCACAGATGTTTATAAGCCAAGACATTTTTGTAAAAAAAAAAAAAAAAAAAAAAAAAAATGTATCTAAGGGACAGTTTTATGTATGGAAGGAACATATCCTTAAAAACTCATCTCCCAGTTTTATTTTTAGAACGGTGCCACAATATTTTAGTGTAATCTATTAAAAACGTAATAGGCTGTTAGCTCTCAAGTTGTAAATGAAGCATGTAGGAGGAGAGGGATTACTACTGTACAGCTTCTGCAACAGGGAGTAATTACAATCCTGCTAAGAATAAGAAGGGGGTGGATAAACACTGTGTAGTAAGCTCTGTATACTTTTTCCTTCTAGTGACAGACTGATTCAGTTTTTCAAACTGCGTATTTATAACCTTTTGCAGGATGTTTGTAACCCACCATGCAACTGGGCTACAGAGTAGGAATGGTTACAGCTGTAGCAGGCTCTTCTGTGGTTCCTCATGGCTGTAGCTCTGAGAGCTGGGAACAGAATCACTCCAAGAGAGTCCAAGAGAGGTGCCTCTCTGGGGCACAGTTTCAAAAGGACTCTGAAAAATTTGGAATTAATTAGTTTGCTGCCTCCAGTTCTGTAAATTTTTTTTGCTTATATTGTACCTGCTATTTCTAGTGGAAACTGGAACTTTCTTGAGTCTATGTGCTGCTTTTAAAGACTGTGTCTATCCCAGGGAACTTGGAAGTTAAGTTGGCCAAAATAGAAAAGAAGAGCTTGAGAAATGGCCTAGCTTGTCAGAAAAACGTGCTAGCTTGGTGATAGGCTCAGGAAGAGACACAGGACTTCCCCTGGCTCCTACATGAATGTCTTATTCATGCTGGATCACTGTTGTTTGTGCACCTCATCCAGACCCTTTGAAGCTATCAGGCTTCTGTTCTCTTGAGTGTTAAGGAGTGCTTCATAGACAAAGGCATTTTTCTCTAGAATTCATATATACACCCTTGTTCATGACACTTTACAACTTCCATCCATTTCACAAAGATAAATTTTACTTTATATCTAAACCAGTTCAGTTTGGCTTTCCTATGCACTGCAAATTGCTATTTATTTTGATTTGGAACTCCCTTTTTTATTTTTCATTAGGAACAAGAATTAATAATACCTTGTGTTTTTACAAATCCCATGAGGATTTTGAAAATTTCTTTTAACTATAGTTATAACATCAAAATTATTTGTTTCAGTGAGGAAGACATTCCAATCTTTCTCATTTGTTCTTTATAATTACTTGTGAGTTATAGTGCCTCAAAGGAGCCAAGCTTTCTGGGTTTTGACCAGAGACAACCCATAACAACACCATAAATTGTAGATCTCAAAGAGGCTGAACTTTAGTCATCTTCAGAAAACATCTTTTAACCTGTGCATAACTAAGGCTGGCTAGTTAAAAACAAACTAGAGAACTGCCTTAAAGTGGTTAACCTCAGGTATGTTAAACATAGACAGACAAGTGATTTCTCCCAAGTATGATTTTCATCTGTGGTCTATATGAACCCTAGGATAATGGTTTCTCAGAGCCAAGATTTCCTCCTGAACTGCACTACAGAAGCAACTATAGAATAAAGAAGCTTTGACAGAACAGAGTTGGTTTAAAAGGTTATCAGAGTTGATAGACATTCTGCCAAACAAATCCCCTCTGTGTGGAACACAGGTACTTTTTAACTTCGGACTGTTACCTTATTCTGTATAGGGCAGCAGGAAGATTGGGCAAACTGATGCCCCTTTTCTTTTTGATCTAGACTGAAGTTTAATTTCCAGCAAGAAGAAACCTCTTCTTCTTGTGCTAAGAACAGCTACTTCATTTCCAAAACCATCTCTGCCTCAGGTCTCGTCTGTCAGTAAAGGATATGAAGCTCCCTGTTACCCACCTCCAGCAATATTCCTGCTATTATCAACTTCATTGCCAGTGAAGTGCACAAAACCTGGAAAAAGGAACTTTTAAAGTGCTTGTGGCAAGCAAAGCTTCCTCAGGGAAGACATGCTTGATCCTACCAATTGCTAGAAAGCACTGCCTATTACAAAGCTGAAATGGGCATTTACTGCCAGTTTTTTGCAAGTCCTTAGTTGGACACTTAATGCAGATAGAATGACTTATTTTACATATGCAGACCCTTTGTTGCCAAGCATTGGAGCACTAACTCTCTCTCTTCCTCTATAGCTCTAAAGGCTGTTGACTGTGTTATGGAGTCTATAAACTGGCAACCAATTTACTTAGTTTGGGCATTACAAACTGGAGTATCCACAGTCTCACAGACATAACTGAGGATGCTGATCTGAGAACTTGTCCTTTTATCTACAGCAGGCTGGGAATCTTAGACTTTCTAGTGAGTAATGAGTTACTCCATTATTACAGGTCAATTTGCGCACTTAGCCTAATTATTTCATATTTGTACTATGATTTAAAAACATACCTGACTACAGATGTTACTAGTTGTTGGTGTGTGACAGGGACTCAGACATTCATTTTGTTATTAGCATGCAGCAACTCAAAGGAAAAATAGGCCAAGAGGAGAAAAGGGAAAGCTGTAAAAACAAGACAGTGGTTGATGCTCTTGTCTCATCAAAGGAATGTCTCATCAAATAATCCATAGTTTCAATGCTAGTAATATTTTACCAGTAGCAACTCTTTCCTTGATCGGAAGGAAGATTGCAAAGCCTCTGCAATGAAATGTTGAGTGACCAGGAGCAGGATCCAGCTCATTGCAGTGACCCTACCACATATGGCTGAAGCTGCACGTACCACTTCCCACTCTGAACTTCTGGATTCCTGATGCACTCAATGCTTCCACTGAAGTGAGAAGAAATAAACTTCACTGGCAGAAGACAGGTGTAGCAGGCTTTTATTGGCTGTTAATAGTTACATAGCAATAGAAAACCCAAGGCCAAAAGGTAGGATTTTTTTCCTCCATTAATATAGAAAAATACAAATGAATAATGATTACAGTTAACGAGGGAAGAGGAATGAAGGCTTAATATTTTCAGCAAGCAGTAGGGTAAGGTGTTAAACTGGAAGGGATCCGGGCTGGGAGCTGGCCCTGTTTCTGGATTTGGGCTTCCAAAGCTCAGTTTCTCTTGGAGTAGCTGCACCAACGTCACTAGAGAAACGCTCCCTTACCTACAGGGTACATCTGAATTCAGTGGTGACAGATTTCCTCGGGGGAGTCTGTTCTAGCCGAGTTCAGTACTGCATGAGTTGTCCTGAAAGCACACTTGCTCTGCTGTAAGGGCAGTAAACTGGGCAGAATTTTAAAGGACCCGTTTCTTGTAGCAAAAGGGACTGAAAGGAGGGAGGGAAGGAGCTGCTGCTGCTGCAGCAGCCACCTATAATTTCATCTTTAATGCCGCATTCCAATCACCTGCTTTTGTTGTGCTGTTAACCTTTCCAGCCTGGCCCCCTAAACACCGGACTTCCCCTTTCAGCGCAATTATCGCTAATCCTACCCAGCCCTTGCACAAACCCTGCCCCTAATCCTCCTGGCAGCCGCTCCCCGCTGCCGCAACGCCGGCTCTTCGTTTACACTCACCGCCCCCACCTCTGCCGCCGCTCCTCCGCGGCGGGGGCTGCCCTCGCCGCCTCCCCCTCCGCCGCAGTCGGGGACCCCTCCTGGGGAGGCCGGGCCGCCGGGAGCCCCGCCCGCGCCGTCGGGGGAGTAACAGCGTGCGGCGGTGCCCGCACCGCAACGCGGGGGGAGCCGCCGCCGGCGCCGCGGCGCAGGTAAGCGGGAGCCGCCGGCAGCGGCTTCTTGCCGGGGCTGAGCCGGCGGGGGGGGGGCGCTG
>VZRU01020894.1:465864-516789 GCA_013398155.1 Pedionomus torquatus
GGGAGAGTGGGCGTAAAATAGTAGATTGAGGAATGCAATTCAAAATCAAATTATAAAAAAAACCTGTATTTTTCTCTTAATGCTTTGCAGTAGTACTTCTGAAAAGCAGATGCAACTAATTCAGGTCTATATTAAGTTCTGACTCTTACATTTGCACAGTAATATTTTTTAAAACCAGATAAATTGCAGGAATAGGTAACAATGTAGTAGTAGTGACACTACCTGTATCTGAAAGTACTGGAGTGACTTCACTTAAAAACCACATTAATTAGACCTAAATCTACACATGCAAGCAATTGGGTATGGTCTACCATGCTGTTGTCCCAGGGTGACCTATTCTCCTCTAGTTTGTGTAGCAGACATACTGTAGGTCCTAACCATAAAGTAATCTTTTCTGAAGATGCAGTGAAATTATTATAATAGTTTTCTTACTGGCTCTTCTGATTGTGGTGAACCATGCTAATCAACTGTGTGAACACCACCTATTCCTTTAAAAGATATTTGTTATTTGTGAGGATTTAAAAACCTTTAATCCTATTAGGACTGGTGGAATTTATGCTACCCTTGTAAATTGATGTTCTCTAGACTAATGCCAGATATGGAATAGTTTGAACTTTAGGCTTTACACTGGAGAGATTAAAGAAAGAGGGAAGGCAATTACAAGTGTTAGAATGGTAGATAGGCAATTATCTGATTGTATACAGCATCTGTAGTTACAATAGCATAATACAGAATAAAATAAAACTCAAACTTATTATTGACAAAGCCTTTTATTTCTACTAATAAAACTGATGTGCTGATGTAATGCTAAAATAGCTGCAATAGTGTGCATACATTAAAAACATTTTATGTATTGACACTAATTGCTTTAAAAAGTTTGAAAACACCGAGCAATCTTTTCTCTCCTGGCAACAGGAGGTAGTATTTCAAGTGCTTGTGTCGTAGTGTCTGCTCTGATGCTACTTTCCCTTCGAGGTCTTGCCAGTGCTGTTTTGCCGTAACAGGTGAGCTGAATCAGAACAGATTGTGTTTCTTCATGGCCTGCAGCTGCCCATAGCAAGAGTTTAGTTAAGCCAAATCCCTAGGTGGGCATGCAACAGACTTCGGTTGCATCAGCAATACCCAACCAACTCATACTCCAGTCCAGCTCATTGCAGGTAAACATATTCTTCTGTGAGGATTATAACTAGACCAGAGGTTTTGGTCATGCTTTAAATTGCCTTAATCAGTTTCCAGGTAAATAGAAGTAATTAAAGTACACAAATTCTAGCATAGGTACTTGCAAATAATTTATTCTAGTCGGAGTTAATGGATTGGTGTAAAACCACCTTGATTTGTTTCATGACATCCTTGTTTGTGGACTATATGAACTGGTATGCCTGCCTGTATTTACTAAACAACTAAGTGAATAAATAACCAACAAATTTATGAATAGATACTAAGAGCAACCTGATCTAGTGGGAGGTGTCCCTTCCACTAGTTGGAACTAGATGATCTTTAAAGTCACTTTCAACCTGAACTATTCCATGATTTTATGACTGATATTGAGAATGGTTAACTTAAAATCAGTAGAAATCGCAGTGAACAAAAAACTGTCATCTTGTTTCCTGAACTAGTCCAAGGGAACCATTAGGCAACAGAGTTATTCTGGGGTAGCTGCAGATAACTTGGCTGGAAGTGTGTGCTGGTCACAGTAAATATACAAAATAGGAAAAAACAAAAAGGGCTATTAAGATTCTAATTTAACATCCACAAAAAGAAAGCTTCATGGTTGACTCTCTTGTCTGGCTGAAGGGTTATTCTTCAAAAGAAATAGGAGTGAGACCAGATTGTAATTTTGGACCTATGTTGTGGCCTGTTGTAAATAAAGCTTTTCAAAATTGAGTTTGAGGTAGAAGAACTCAGAATAGTGAGGTTAGAAATGTTATCTGTAGATCATTGATGATAGGACCCCATTAACTGTTGCAATTAGGAGTGATGGGTATGGGAAAGAGCAACCTATTTCTTGCTCCTGGCTGATTTGAGGAACTGGATTATGCAGAGCACTTACCTCTTTGGGTAAGCGTGTGATGTGTCTCTGATACCCAGTAGTCCTTGTTGCTGATGACAATACATGTAATCCATACTTAAAACTCTCAGTGTGACCTTTGGTTTGATGTCATTCTGTGACAAGTGTATGGGATCCAAACTTACAGGTTTTCCCTTGCAAAGTTCTCTTGAGTACTGGGTAAGGGTTCAACTTGCTGTTTGTTATGGGGATGAATTCTCTATGCTCTCTCATCATTTCTTCTGCATCAGCAGGTCTTATGCAGCATGCTGTGATGTTGGGGAAAAGATTTGCTGAGTAAAATTGCTTTGGCAGTCTCCATTTGGGAGTGTGACATAAAGGGCAAGACAAAAATGTAATGCTGCAAGTGGGCAATGCGTTAAATGCTGCAAGCAGAACTACTGATCTTACCGCAAGCAGCAGTGACCAGTGCAAGTTTTTCTTCTAAGAAAAGCACAAGAGGACTTGCATGATCCTTAGAGTAAGGAGCATCTCAAACATCTAGTTTAATTTTTGAAGTCACTGTTTCATCAGTCTATAGAGTGTGGACACTTCAGATGAAGTTCTTGTTCTGCTGTTCAGGATCAGGTTTTCAACTTGGCTGTGTCAATGGCATACTTCTTAAAGTAAAATAAATTAGGGAGCTTACAGAGTGGCTGAGGTTGCAGGGACCTCTAGAGGTTTTCTGGTCCAACCCTCTGCTCAAAGCATGTATAGGTTGTGTCCAGCTAGATTTTGAGTATCTCCAGGCATGGATGCTCCACAGCCTCGCTGGGTGACCTGAACCTGTCAGACCACCCCACAGTGAGAGTTTCTTATGTTTAAAAAAAGTTGTTTGTATTTTGGCTTGTGTTTCCTCTTGTTCTTTCACTGGGCACCCTGAGAAGTCTGGCTCCATCTTCTTTATTTTTCCTTCTTTGTCACAAGGGTATGTTTCTGGGTTGTGGTCAACTTGTTGTCCATCTTGTTCTTGGTTCTTTCTCTGCAAAGCTGTTTTCCCAGCCAGTCAACCTCCAACCTGTGCTTGTTACAAAGGAGAGGGAGGAAGAAGAGAAAATGACAAAGAGAAAAGGGTGGGAGAAGGGTTTTGGGGATGGGAGTATGCAGAAGAAAGTAGTTGAGCCAGTATGCTGTTTGCAGCAGGCTAGTTTACCTCAGCCTCATTATAATGCTATTGTGGGAAGACCAGTCTTTAATGTCAATCCACAAGTGCTCCTCTGCTTGACAGTTTAAACTGGACTTAACGCATCTTGCAATTCTAAACAATGACTTTAGCATTCATGAAAAAGGATGTCTGAGTTCTGTTTTGAGGCTGGTATATATGCTTCTAGGGCAGCCAGGACACTTTCTTTTCCAGTGGTCTTTGCAATTACATAATTCTGGCAGTTTTGGTACGATTTAATAGAAGGATTGGCTGTGTGGCTCAGGTTGCTTTACTAAGCTCTGCCTGTGAAGGCAGACTCTTACAGGAGGGGCATTTATGCAAAACATCACAGTGCCACAAAGGAATAAATGTAGTTTTATGATAAGACACTAGTACAGTGTATTAATTGTGGAAGATATGGGGGAAATTGGTGGGGGAAAGAAGCCTTCTGTGGTCACTTAAACAACTGTTAGCATTCAGATTGTAACCCACGGTTAATCCTCTAGAATACATGGTGCAGGACTGCACTTAAGAGTCCTTTATGATGTTTGTAAAATAGAGGTGGCACAATAAGATTGATTGTGGGGCTTTGTAATATGCTCAAATGTACATGCATATACATGTAACTTTCTTGTTTGGAAATAGCACAGGTGTATTTGGAGTCTTTCATATCTGAGAAATGGTTGCAGTTTTTGCTTATTGTTGATCCACATCCACTGTAAATAGGTCAGTCTAAATCAGTGGAGCAGTACCTGCCTGCCCTTTGTGTACATTGCCTGATATGGTTGGGTTTTTTCCTAGAAGATTCAAACTCACCCAAGACACATTCCTGATCAATTGTGTTCTTATTCAAAGACTTCAGAGGTGTTATCCATGTGATCTGTCCCAAGCTGTTAAAGCAATAGCTTATAACATGTTCTGCAACCTCAGATTAAAGAGGTGTGACTAGAGTACTCTCCGTACATGAGCACACACAGGAAAACGAAGATCAGTGTTTCATGTGGTAAGATTATAAGAGGTAGAGCTAACATCTGTAAGTAGAGCGAAAAGTAATGTAGTCACTCTTACATATTGGTAACACTCCTTTGCTCAGCTTTTTTTTTTTCACTTATGTAAATTAGCAGTGTAACTGAAATTAGGACAGTAGCTAATCAAGATGTATATAATATATCTTAAATGACTCCATTTTTTTAAAATTATTTTCTAAGTAAATAGTTAAAGGTGGATCATGTAACCAGACACTTGAAGACATTCTAGGAATTCTGTTATTTGACCTGTACTTTTTGTAGTTCATGTAATGTCTGTAATTATGCTGGGAAACTGTAAAATAGTAACACTATTAAAAATGACTGGAAATAGAATATATACAAGGTCTGAATACAAAATACTATACCAGTCTTGTAAATACTTATAAATAGTTTCTGTAGAGAGCAGGGGCAACTTTAAAACAGCATTATCCAAAATGTGGAGAGCAGCAGGTGTTGTGCATGCAATTTTCTGTGCCATGGTACTGGAGCCAGGGGTGTCAGGTGGAAACTCATAATAAAGCAGTGAAATACTTTGAGAAGTTGAATACAGGTCAGCAAAGCAGATAATTGTGCTCTGTTTTTTAGTTGAACTTCCATGAAACTAAAATATGCTTTTGTAAAATCCACTATGAAAATTCTGCTTGTGGATCCTGAATATATTGGGGTCAACATACTGGGGTTGGGGAGGGATATCTGCTGGCTGCACAGGTAATGGTCTATATACCCTCAAGGCTGCAATGGGGGGTTAAGTGTGTGTTGTGTAAGTGACTCTCTCGGGGCTTTTGCCAATGAAAAATAGTGCCAAAGCAGAGAACCTGTTGCTTGGTTTTTCAGAGGTCTCTTTCATTTGAATGGCCAAATTTAAATACCTGAAAGGCACTGCAGGTGTAGGTACTGTTAAGGAATCTCACTGTGATTACCTGAGTAGTTATAGCAAAAAATCCCTCTGACTGAATTTTCCTACTGTCCTACTAATTGACTATGCTCCTGAATAATTTGAACAGTGTTCAAAATCACTTTTTGGGAAGGTGAGTTTTCTTTTTTGTTACCTTAATTGCTGAACATAAATTTTGGCCTCTTTGTCAACCTCCAGTTTCTCAATTAGTAGTATACCTATACCTGAACTAGTTAATATTCAAATGTAACTTAGTCCCTTTCCACAAGACTCAATCTTTAATATGTAAATTGAAATACTTTACAATAAAAAAAAAAAGCATAATTGCATCTCTGAATTGTCAATTTTGTAAGGTAGAAGCACTTGCTGAAATGTATGATATGCACATATGAAATAGGATGTTCTGGAAAGTCTGCAAAGAAATCCTAAAGAGTCCTCGATTTTAATTCCCCCAAACCAACAACATACAGAAACATTGTGGCCTGTAATCTGTTACACTGAAAGCACAGGAGCACAGAAAAGCACTGAAAAAAACCACAGGGCACAGAAAAGCCCTGAAAAGCCACACAGCACTGAAAAGCGCTGAAAGCCACAGGGCAGAGCTGTATATATTTAAATTGAATGCCTCGTGGAAATAGATGAATGAACATCTGGAATAACAAATTCTGTAAATTTATAGGTTGCACCAGCTGGCAGATTAAAAATAAGAAAACAAGAAGCTGGGAGACTTGCTATTACCAGGGAGATCTGAACCAATGGACTGTATGGATATAGATATGTTTGAAGGCACCTGCTCTTCCTGTTACAAGGTAAGACAGCAAAATGTTTTTCTGCTGATTTCTCTGCGGTGCAGTGTAGCTCTCTTGTGGCACTGCCCAAGATGGCAATGGAGGTCTTCTCCAAAGCTTGTTCAGTCTGGTGGCTCACTGCTAATAACTGTGACCTACAATTAATGTATAGCTGGACTATGTTCAGAACTGAACAGCTGTCAAAAGTCAATGACAAACGTGGATCCACAGGGCCTCTCAAATTCAAATTTCTGTTATGTGAAGTATCTGTTCAGATGGCTCTACAGGTTGTCTTTTTTTAGTATGTGCTAATAAGAGATGTCCCCATTGAAGGCATCTTTTTTATGTCCTTATTAATTGCTGTAGACTTGAAACCTGTACTAAGTGCAGGATCTTCATCAGGAGAAAATGTCTGTACACTGAATGCCTGAAAATGTCTCTAACTGAAGATGGAAGTTATTTTCTTTATACAGTCTTAGTGTTTTTTCAGGATTGTTATATGGTTTGTTTACAAAACCTGCTGTGATTTTTTTTCTTCAGTCTATTAAAAAATTATTATGTATTGCTTAAAGCTGAGGGTGGTGGGGAGCTTGATAAATTTTCTTGGCATCTCTTGCCTGATACCTGGGTACACTGACACTTCTGATTGCTTCCTTTACTGAGTTGTCTTCAGGGAAGGTACAAAACGCAAATCTTCACAAACTTATTTGGAACTGGTGGAAATAAAATAAAAAAAAAAGACATGGAGCAAACTAAAATTTCTTATTTCCAAGATGATGTAGTTCTGCATGGCTGGGGGATGGCAATGTGGGATTTCTTCATATTCAAACAATTCTGATCAACACAAGATTGTACCACACCACCACCAGCTCTGTGGTATTCATGAGCTCAAATTGGGTGGTTTCAGAAAGGTGCAGTTAACAGCTGGTCTTAGCTGGTATCTGCTTTAACTCGTGGAGAGACGGCTTTCAGAGGAAGTCAGTGTAACTTTGTTTGTCCACTTTTACCATCCAGTGTTAAATGCTGAGGGAACAGTCTGTCCTGGGCTAGTGCACTGCCATTGCTTCTATTCTGTATGGAAATACTGGCCACCAGTGTTACCAAGTCTGCTGCTTTCAACAAGAACCAGATACGCTCCTCACATTCTTCTTTTCTGGAAGAACTAAGTTGAAGAGATCCTCTTCCCAAGGTGGAGAATGTAACAGTCTGGTACTGCATCCTGTAGAAACATAAGGTGTTCTCTTGAGTGCTGCAATAACAGGAATGAAATGTGTGAAGTATTTTAAAAATGCAAAGATAAGCAATAGCAAATACAATTTAAAAGGAAAAATGCATTCAAACTCTTCAGTGCTTGGGACATTCCAGTAACTTTCTGTAGTTGTTATTACCCGGGAATGTGCATAGACCATAAAAACCTGTAAGATCTGGTCTAGATAAAGAACACTTCTCTAAAGAGTTTGAATTCCCCTTCCAGATGATGGTGTGACCCTTGGTTTCCATACACAAGCACTCCAATGGAATCTGTGTTGCTGCTGTTTATTGCAAACTTCCACAAGTACAAATGCTGACCTGGTCTGTGCTTTTCTGTTTGAACATCTTTACACTTGTATTTTATGAAATCCCCAGCTTTAGTGCAAATTCCCAAAATACAGGAGAGGAGTGGAATGGCAGCTGTGGTTCTGCATGTGTGAACAAGTATACCATTTCGTGTTGCCACCTTGCCTGCTTTACTGACATCCTTCTCTGAATTAAAGTTTCTGAATTTGTGCTTTTTGGCCTGGGAGGAAGCCCAGCCTTGGACAGGGCCTCTGTTGCATGACAAGTGATCCTTCTAAATAGGATTTGCATTCTTGCTGTAGTCATTCTGGGGATAGAGAATGAATACACCAAGGGGAAATTCTGCTTACACAGGCATAGCTCAAGTCTAGCCATTCAGAACACAAGTCAATGACAGACAGTCATAAATTGAGTCCTTTCTGAAAAAGAACTAGTACTTGAGGCTAAGAAAAATGTACAGGGTCAGAGTGTCTGCAGTGTCTTAGTTAACTGGATTTATAGGCACTTATTCAGAGCAAAAATGTTGTTACAGCCCCAGAGTTGCCTTGTTAGTTTTCATTTGCCAAAGGCAGTCATCCCTGCAGAGTTGTCATGTGGAAATGTGGGTTTGCAAGCCCACATTTGCAGCTACTTCTGTGTATGGTCTCTATTTTTGCTTAAAAATTCATTGATCTTTCAGTTACTTTTACTCTATGCTTGAAAGCACCTTGGATACTCTACTATAGCAACTCTTCTGTTTAGGATGATAGCCCATGGCTGGGATAGACATGCCTCCAGCTATTTATTCTGGCTTTGATTTAAGTCACTCTTGCATCCTTGAACTTTTGTATTGCCATTTATTTGTGGACATTGTGCTTGATAGACTTCTAGGTGTGTTTATCCTTTTCTAAAGAGAAATTATTGAATCATCAAACAAAGCTTTTGGGGCGTGAAGGAACAGACTACCTTCTGGTTTATACCCAACACAAGTATATACAGAAGCTGTGTAGGTTTCAGGTAATTTTTTTCAGCAATACAAGGTTTA
This sequence comes from Pedionomus torquatus, assembly GCA_013398155.1. Taxonomy (NCBI): domain Eukaryota; kingdom Metazoa; phylum Chordata; class Aves; order Charadriiformes; family Pedionomidae; genus Pedionomus; species Pedionomus torquatus. The sequence goes on from VZRU01020894.1 coordinate 474,348, forward strand.
AATGAAAATTTTCTTGAAAGAGCACCCAAAAACTTCTGGCAGGTGTTAGAAAGTTCTATACTGAATAAAAAGTTCCTTCAACTTATCAAAGTTGAGCTAGTCATGTTACTCTTTCCCTCCCCCTACCCCCTGCAGAACGTAAAGATGTTTGTTCTGCACATTGAAGGGCTGATAACTTGTTTGAAACGAAATGTTTCCATTATTTCAGGGTAGTTGAACCAAAACCAAGTTTATTTTACTGGGAGTTCACAGTTCAGTGAAAGATTTCTTTATAGTTAAATAAAATAAATTTGGTTTGGTTGTGAGTTAGCTCCGTCTCTTCTCCTTTTCGGTGCACTGAGTTTGATGTTCTTATTCATTTTTAGTAGTAGTGCCAAGGGAACCCAGCTGTGGATCAGGCCTCAGTTGCCGTGTACCATACCATACCATAATCAGTATAAATTGCAAATGTACCTTTCTGCAAAGAATATAGATAGGATCAAAGAGGTAAAAAAGATTAGATGGGTACAAACACAGAAGCATAGGGGACAGCGAGACATTTTTTCATCAGCGTACTAAGCAGTGGCTTCAGGAACCTGCAGGCAGCTATTTACATATGTAACTCTATAGCCTTGAGGTGGCTGTTTTAAGGTGGTGGAGAACCAAAGCATTTCATCCCTGCAAGTAGGGAGGGATCTGAAGAATTGCCCGTAATGTCACTATGGAACTCCCTCCATACTATTTTGATTTTAAATTGACTGAGAAATGGAAGTGGCTTCTTGGCGGTGGGGGGAAGCCTTCCCTTTTGGAAGTGAGGGTGACGTACAGCTTGCCTGTCCCACAGTGTAATTTGTCCTGACATTTGCTGGCACGGTAAGTTCTTACTAACTGCAGTGACACTTGCCCTGTGTGACATAATTTGAAACACTTTTTCATAATACTTCCACTTGAACTGAGAGCAGCCAAGCTGTCTTTTCTAATTTCAGCCCTTTTGATCCCTTGTCCCCAGTGGTAAGTTCTGCTGGCAGTGTTTCCCAGCGCTACCTGAACAAAAAAGATGAGGTAGAGCTAGCAATCCGAGGTTGTTTTTTTTCCTGTTGCTGCTCAAGAGCATGCTAGAAGGCGTTGACCCTTCACGAGCTAAATCCTGAAGAAGTTACCTTCAGAAGTTAGCCCTCCCAGAGCAGATATTAAGATCTAGGAGTAACAACAGAGCCAAGTACCAGTATGGTGTGTTTGTACTTCCCTCCATTTATTACTACTAACATTGGACACTAGTCACAGAATATTATCTTAAACTCATTAAAAGGAAAATGGTATGGTGTGAAATCAATTTTCACAATCAAAAAGAATGTTGGTTTTTTTTCCTAGTTTTAATGTGGTAATTGTTACAATTTTATGTTGTTTCTGCAAGGAGGGTGTCCTTCCAATAAAGAATACCTGAGAGCTTGTTGCTGCTTAGTCATCCAGTCAAGTAGCATGTGAGATGCTGCATTTATTTCATGGTGACAAGATGAAATATCTAGTTACTATTGTAATGTTTTGATTGTGCCGATGCCGTTGAATATATGTAATTCACCCCACTTGACAATCTGGCCCTGACAAGCTTGATTACTATTCCTAATAGTAAGCAATAGCATTTGTTTTGTGGTGGTAGGAGACTATTAGGTACAATGTGGATGAAAAAGGTCTTATGGGCACAGTGAAATGTGGTCAGATGTGGTGGGGAATTTATTGGTGAGCGGAGGCAGTTTGTGAGTATGACCTCCTGTTTGATAGCTGGTATAAAAGTGAACTGATACACGGTGTGAAACCAGATATAGAGGTAAACTTGCTATGAGACTAATCAAAGAGGTTAAGAACTGGAAAAAGAAGGAATTGGGTACCTGGTTATGCAGGATGTGTAGAGCTTCCTCTGGTTTCTTGCCAACTGTAGATAGAAAAGCTGGGATGCTTTTAGGTGTCTGCAATTTAGCCTCAGGCTCCTCAGAAACCATGAGAAGTCATGCTGTTCAGGCCAACTTGGTATCAGCCATGTGAGGTGGGCAAATGCCCTTATTCCACTGCCACATACAGGTGACCATTGAGACTTCTTTGTGTGATTCTGGGCGAGACAACTAAGTTCCACTTCCAAAACCAAGCACCAGATCTGGCCATTCACTCAAAACTTTTACACTGGGTGGTTGATCTTTCTGCAGAATGAGTAGGCCATACCACCCCCATCCTCAGTTAAATGAAGGATCAGTCTGTTGTATTTCTAGGTCAGATTTAAAGGGAGTGAAAAAGGTCACACTTAGTTTCAGCTATTTGCTGTTTGGGAAGAAAACTGAAAATAGTAGATCGAGAACAGAAAACTAGAGAAATCTGGGAGGAACTCAATTTTGGAGTTCAGCTCCTTACAAGGAGGCCAAACCGAACTTTTAATCTGTCTGTGAAGGTGAGGTTGCAGCTGAGACCAGCATCACGTTATCGTGATAAAGAGGTCACTCTAAATAAAGACTCTCATACTGGAGATTAAGTCAGTATAGAAAACATTAAAATGTATACAGTGTGACTTGTGTGTTTATTTCTGTATCTTTGCTGTTAATGACATGCCAAATTACTAAAAGTGCATTTTAAAAATGCTTAGTGTTTGTGATATTTTCTTTTTTTGTATTTTGTTTACCTCTTTCTTTATTCTTCCTTACATGCATGTGCTAATTGCTTAGATTTAGTTAGATGTATACTAGTTAAAAACATGTCTTTGTGAAAGCAAATGCAGAATAATTTTAATTTTTTTTTTTAAACCAGTACCTTTTGACATTTAGCATGTCAACAGCAGTGCTAAGAAGTGAAAGGAATGCTCCTCAGTAGGAAGGCAGAAGTATATCACGTGAAGTTTTGCAAGTGAAAGCCAGCATCCTCTTCTGTCTGTGGCTGGAGTTGCGTATAGCTGCAAAGAGCTAGCTGAGTGCTGAATCGAAGTGCTTAAAAAGTGGAGAAAGATTTTGGCTTCTAAATGTTCTGTAAAAGCATGTAAAAATATTTTGGTGTGAGATCCAAATTTAAATCATTGTTATCTTTCTAAATGTGTAGAGAAAATCATATAAACTCTATGATTTATAAACTAGGTCAGAAGAAGGAGCGGTGATTTTTGATGCTTGAAAATGAGTCAAAAGTGAGACTCACAAGATCTGAGTTTTTTTGCATGGCTCTAGCCAAATTATCAAATTTATACACCTTAAATCTTTCCTTTGGTTAAATCAAATAATAGTACTAGCTTTGTTTGACTTCAGGAATGNAGTATTGTTACTATTTATCTTAGGTATAGTTGGAGCATCATAACCAGCAGGCAGCTTTGTCTAGGCATCCTAGTGAACTACCAAGTAAGTATTTAGTATTGTAAATGCTCTGTTGGGATTGTCTTTTGATTTACATCATAATTTTTGCTTTCTTTTACAGCTATTCAAATAAGACACTTTCTGGTGCTCTTTTGAAAGTTATAGTTTTTTTGTTCCAGTCCTCTTCCTGAATGCTCTGAAGAATTGTACTATCAGCTTATTTAGCTGTATCCTCTTCTGTTTTTCCTGGTTCAGCTTAGTAAAATTTTGGAGGTAGGATATATTGTCTATGAACTTCAGGTGGTTTAGCTACTCTGTTTTTTATGCTGACTTTTTTTTTTCTTCCCCACACCATTCTCCAGAAGAGACTTCAAAGCTAAGAATGACTTCAGAGTCCCCTTGTAGTGTTCTTCATCCTGATTTTGTGTTCTAGCTGCGTTTGTGTTATCTTACGGTAGAGACAACTCTTCACCAAAAATGTGTCTAAAATCTTACTCTCAGAGCTTTTCTTTAAATTGAAGGATGTTTTTCCTACCACAATAGGCTTATTAGTTTGCAGTTGTTGCTTTCTTTTTTCAGATGTAATCTTTATGTCTTTGAGTAGAATCTTTCTTAACATGCTGTTGTCTTAGGCACATATTGTCTACTTTATTTCCTGATTCTGCTGCACAACTTAATAGCTTTCTGAATGCTGTCAGGTACCAATTGACAGGAACTACCACATTACTTTATTTTGGACTTTCTTTGGCAATTTAATAATACTGTATTCTTCAGTTGTCTGTTTCTCAGCAGTAACACATCTTTGTCTTTAAAACTTCGTATGTTTGTGTCTTGACATGATTTTCCTTTTTTGGAGAATTTGACATCATCTACCCTTCTCCTTAGGCTGTTGAAATTTCTTCCATCTTACTGTGCTTTTCCAGGTTAATTTTAGCTGTCTGCTTACAGGTCATCAGTCTGTTTTTATCCAGCTTTACACTAAGTGGGATCTTCTTTGTATTTCTCTCCTGGGACTGTCATTGCTTGAACTTCTGCTCTGTAGAGAAATAAAAAAATCCCGCTTTGATATCAGATGCATGGTTTCGTCTAAGGTGTGTGTCTGTTTCACTGGAGCAAAGAAGAATGTGGAAAAATGTGATTTAAACAAATGTAGTTCCCCAAGAGAAATTGGTGTTCTTATCCATTTTATTTTTTAAAAATCTTGTAATTCTTTATAGTGAAAGGAATAACTGAAAGCAGGTGAGGAGAATGGTTCTGCTGCTTCTGTAAAGTTTCTTTTGTAACAAGCTAGTAAACGAACAAATTATGAGAGCTTTTAGGATTTTTTTAAAAAAACCCAGACACAAAACCAGATTGTTGCTCAGTGCAATTCGGAAAGGCTGGACAGCTAGCCCTGACTGATTTGAGGGCTGCCATTAGGAACTATCCACATCAATATAAAATATGGCAAGACATCTTAAAATCTGACACTGTCTATATTGGTATATTTCCCATGGATGGTGTGGTGTTGCACAGAGTTACATTTGGCAAGTGCTTTGAGTTGTAGATGAATGTTGTTGTATGTACAAAATGTTAGAGTATTGAAGGGGTGGGGGTATATATCTCAGATTAGAAATAAATAATTGGCTACTTCCCAAACTGTGTGTTATGTTTTCAAGAACCACAGGGTATGATGTATCAGCAGGGTGCCCTGAGAATTAGGTTTGGATACATGGCTGCCAGTGGTGACTTACTTAAAAGAGAATGGGCTCTAGCCTGGTTTTGTACTATTAGTTGCTGATATCTAAAAGTCACAATCTGATAGTGTAGCTGTTGTGGTTTGGTTCTGAGGCAGCAGCTTGGAAGAGAGAGTAGGGGAAGGTGTTGAGGGTGTGGGAAGATAATTTTCACACTCTGAGCAAGTAGCACAAGCTCTCTGTCTAATATTCTGAAATCTGAGGTAGGTAGCTGTCCATTGGGGATGTTCAAAGAATGTAATTAAGAAGTTTTTATCTGGGAGGATAACTCCATGAGACATTGCAGGGAGGGTACCTGTGAAAATTTTTCAACAGATCCTTTCATTGCTTTATGTCTCCAATTTAACCCTGCATTGTACCGAATCGCCTTTATTTTCCCTGTCTGATATAAAATGCATTAGTGGGTCATGGCAATTACTCAGATGTCTTTGCTATTTTTCTTCAAACTACTGGCAATAGTACTCTGCAGCTGTGGCATACTCCCTTGCAGTGGTTTGGCAAAATAATCTCATGCTTTCCAAGTATTTTGTGTGTTAATTAAGCTTCACAATAACCTTCTAAGGCAACATCTAACTTATGCTAGGCAGCACTCTGAGTAGTTATGTTGTAGTTAGTGCAGCTATTTATGACAGGTTGTATGGTGTTGGATAAAATCATGGAAGCTATCCCCATCACATATTGTATATCTTCCTCACAAGGTTTTAATTTTATGCCAACAATAGAAATTGGGAGTCTTGGCTCCTGGGAGAGTGATTTCCTACACATCCCACCCCCCGGCACTGGACAACATTCCCTTCCTTAGGGCCTTTTTCTGAGTCTGCTTTAACCCACCTTCTTCCTACCTTTGCAGATAAACAGTCTGGCCCTAAATTAACTCTTAAGTGAAAGGTAATTGCCATCATAAATCTGTTCCGTAGGGGCTTGGCATAGTCTTTCTTTTTAAGTTAGATGTACTAGAAATCATACTGAACTGCTTCTTCCCATGAAAATTGAGAAGACTCGGGCACCTTTTTAATGGAATGCCCTTATCAATCTGCAAGGTAAGTTGGATGTTAGTTCGCTGAAAGTGAACTGAAACACAGCCACCATTTTTGTTTCCCTCCTGTCCCGATTTCATGATCCTTTATTTCTTGTATAGATGATAAAAGCTAAGGTTCTCACTCCTTAGCCTGCACAGCTCTAATACCTATCAGTGGAACTATCGTGTCGGAACTAATACAGGTTTTTTGCTACTGCATTATAAATGTCACAAAACTTGTGAACTGCGATCACCAAAGGACTGTTCAAGCTGTTTTACTATCATCGGAGTTTACTGCCTGTAGCTGGCAGCTGGGTAATCATGTAACCAGGCAAAGGTCGGCAGTAATCCACCGCTCTGCATTCTGGCACTGCAGACCCTTTCTAAATACAGTAAGTAGCTGTGGAGGTGGGGCTTGGTCGGATCTCCCTCGTGGCATACACAATGGGATGAGAAAAAGTAGCTAAGGAGAGCTTAGTTCCTTACACTGAGATGGGTTGAGCGATTCCTGTTATTGAGTAGCCGGCTGCTAACTGCTTTGCTGCATCTCCAGCGTCCAACATAATGTACTGACCACAAATGCCATACAGTAACAGAAAAATTAGCTGATACACAGCTGGGTGGGTAGGGGCAAGAACTGTTACAGAGATACAGGACTTTGGCACAGATGTCCACTGGTTTTTGGGGATGTGTATTATGGCTGAATTAATTTTCAGTTTCTGCTTCTGCATTTTGAACTGTGATTTTTAACTTTTTTTTTTTTAATTGATGTGGAGGTATCGCCTAAAGGGAATTCCCAGAGGCATTTTCTCCCATTTATGCAGCATTTTCTGCTGAAAAGATGATCTTGTCCCTACTTATATACAAGTCAATCTTGACTAATTTATGCCTATATCTTGCCTGCAAAAAACAAGCTACCTCATAAATAGTTTTGAAAAACCATGGGGGGATCACTTACTAAAATTAACAGTAATCTTTCTATTGACTTAATGGTTGAAATTGTGTTCCATTTATTTGTGCAGGTGTTGTCAATGATTTATACAAGACTGATCACAGGAGTAGGACAAAGATTTGGTGGGAAGAAAATATGGTTATTAAGAAACCGTGGTTCTGCAGTGACCCTAGAGATGTTTCTCAAGACAAGGATATCCCAAACTGTGTATAAAGCTGTAAAATGTTCTTTTCCAGGTGTCACTCATTGAGATAAAGCAGCTTTTTTCTTTCTGTTTTGAAACAATTTGAATAAACATGGATCAGATACTCCCTTTCGTACTTACTCATGAGTCAGAGTGAGAGATTTCTGGCCCCGTGCTTTTAATGATTATAGCTTTAATTACAATGTTTTTGTACAGCTTCTTTAGCTGTAATTCTTCTCTTGGAGATTATATTAGTCTTTTGTTACTTTATGTACTGCAAAACATTATTTAGCATATTTGAGAATTATATTTTGCCCAAACTTGGAATTTCTACTGTCATTTTGCAGTACAAGGGTGTTGCTACGTTACCATATTTTTATAGTATTCTGAAGAACACCATCCTTTGATTCCAGCATCACTTCTGTATATTTAAATAGCTGATGCATTATAATCTTCTTTAGATTGGGGAAAAATAACAAACACTCTAGGAATATCAAGGATGAATGGTAAGTACCAGTTAGTGCTTTTCAGAGCTTTTGTTTCTATTTCTTTGTCTTCATGGGAAGGAAGAATTCCACTAATAATATTTTTCTTCTGCTTTATTTAGTGAAGACATAATTCAAAATGTAATAGCTAACTACAGAACACCAAAAAAGCCTAGCAAGGTAATACATTACCCGAAAAACTAAACAACTTTCTGGTAGTTATTCTTGATTCAGGACTATGAAATTTCACAGCTATGTTCTTAGGCCAATATCCTCTTATATATTTTCCTACAATTATTACAGCAGGTGAATTTTGGCTAATACAGTATTTGATGTGAACAGGAGTATCAGAATCTGGTTTCAAAGTAGCTTATCTGTTCTGATCTGTTAAATGAAATACCAGTAGTTTCAAGTCTTTTTTTCTTTTTTTAATTAATAATTACAGCGTATTTATACTGTCTTTCAATTCACATAATTCAACAGCGGATGAGGAAAAAGATCATAGATAACTTGATTCATTGCTGTGCCAAAGCAAGATTGTTCCTGGTGTCATATTTTCCATTGCGTTGTCCAGTACGCTTTTAGGTGGCTTGAAAGACAGATTGCCCGTAATTTCCTCTTCCTCTCTAGGTAAGGTTCAAGTTCTTATGTGAGCCCCAATGAGAAGCTTTGTTGCAGCAAGCAGTTCATCAATGTAGAGTGACTTCTGCTGAGTTGATCAAGATAAATCTATATATTTCACAGAATAATGGAACAGTTCATAAACCGTTATGGCTAGATGGTGAAATTAGAGGAGAAAGCACGTGACCCGTGACTTATAAGGGCCTGCAAAGGTAGAAGCATTGCTTCTTGAATGTTAGCCATGTCACCACCTGTCTCTTGCTCTAGGAGAGCAAAACCAGCCAAGTGGGTAAGCATATGTTACAGGTTATTTGAAATAAAAAAGCTTATAAAATGGGGAAAAAAGTATTTTGCTGGAAGGCTTCTGCCTTAAGTTAGCAAGGCTAACTTAAGGTTTTCATTGCTTAAATGCTCTATAGCTAAAGAGAGTCCTTCAGGTGCTTTATTAAGTGATTGTGTTTAGGCCTTGACCATAAACATGGGCTTTGTGTTCCACCCTCCAGTGAAAAATTCAGTGCTGAGTAGGATGTCAGCTAGGGAAGCTGTGGATTCAGTCCCTTGTTAGGGAAACAACAATGTTCCAAGACTGTAATTACTAATAAACCAGAGAGAGAGGCTGATCTCTAGTAACAGTCTTTTCCCTTTTTACAACTCTTAATCTACTTAAAAAAATTGGCAGTCATATAAAAATCTTCTTAATCCAGGTTCAACTTTCCTTGCTTCCTTTCTTCTTTTTCACAGTCCACCAAACTTAAGTCCTCAACTAAACCTTTAATTGTATTTAAAAGATTACTTTTATAATGCTTCCTTTACTTTTCCCCCAAATTACACTCAGTCTCTTACAGAAATAATTTCCAGTGTGAAAGTGTTTCAAGTAAGCTCCTTCTCCACGTAGAAAGTTTTTTGTGCTCTATTCTCTTATCTAATAGAGCAAATCATATTAAAGAAGTATAAAACTTGAGCCTCTGTAGTGTCTGTTGTCAATTAACGCAGCTGGCATAAGCAATTACTGAAGTATGTACAGGCCAGCGTTTATCCCGCTTGATTAGCAGATCTGGCCACTGAATTTTGTTCTTCCTGTCCCTGTGAAAATGAAGCTGCTTGCCCAGCCTTCTCAATTCTGGCCAGGTAATTATCTCTGTAGGATTAAGGAAGGAGTAAAAAAAACAAAAAACGAACAAAAAAGGCAGGGACACAAACTCCAAATATTTATGCTTGATTTTGAATATCTAACATCTCTTTTCATTCTCATTTGTTCTTATTGTTAAGGAATTGTGCTGATAAAAGCATTTCGCTTGTGAAATAAGGAAGAATGGGAGGGAGGGGGAAGGCAAAATAAATAGGACTAAGGGATGTGCATGTAGCTTGGCAAATGGAGCCAGGGGAGGAGGTGGGGTCAGAGTTCCCAACTTCACAGCTGATTGACTGATCTGTTCAGTTTAACCGATTTGCTCAGTCACATAAAGTGCCTTCACTCTTCAGTATGCCCTATCTGTAAGAACATTATGTTACCTGATCTAATAAAGGATTCTGTAGGTTATTTGTAAAATGTCATGGGAACCTCAAATGAAAAGAGTTATACGGGTGCAGATGTAGAAATACAGCCATGCATCTTGGGCTAGTTACAGAGCATTACCACAGCAGTTATGGAGTACAGCATTACTGACACCATGGAAAGGACTGGAATAAACATGCTAGGAGCTCTTGCTTAAGTCTTCTTAGACATTTTACTATGTGTTACTTTGGGTTGGCAGCAAATGTGAGGTGATGCTTAGTTTAACACATAAGAGTTCTGGAGGGAAGAAGGGAAATGTGTGGAAGCAAGGGTCATTTCTTGAGGTTTGTTTTTTAATTCTTTTTATACTCTTACCTTGTCATTAGAGCCAAAATTCCTCTCTTCTTGAGCCCTAAATATTTACTCAGTGTTAAGCCACTGGCATTTTGAAATGAACCATTTTCAAGAGCTGAGGATTATGTCCTGAGGGGAAATAAAAGGCTCTTTCAGGCATGTTCTTCCTTGAACACAGAATACAGGTTAGTTGGCTGGCTGGTCAGCTTCAGGATTGCACTTCTGCAGTTATTATAGCAGCTCTTCTCTGAACACTTGCTTCTCCTACTGCTCATCAGTTCCATTTGCAAATCACTCAAGTTTTGCATCATTTAATGACTCTGTCTTGAAACCTAGTGACCTGCCCAACTAACACCAACCTGCTCATCCACAGCAGTAACTTTTGTATATTTTCTTCCTTTAGTTTCTTTTTCCTCCTCTTTCCACTCCATCTGAACAGTACTGCCACAATTCACACCTGAATTTGAGGAAAGAAAGAGGGAAACAGTTCCCTTGATGCTGCTTCCCCCCCGCGATCAATTGAGAGAAGCCTATTGACATATGTCAGCAGGGAGACGGGCAAGAGGTAACAGATGACAAGAAAGGAGAACTCAGAAGCCATGAACATAGAAGGGAGCAGTATTTATCAAAGAAAGATAAGTAATGTTGTCAAAACAACATGCAGGGGAAGTAAGACGGTTGGGAACCTAAGACAAAGCTGTTCAGAGCTTGCAAGTGGACTAAACACCACTCTTCCCAGGCAGAGCGTTCTCCCATGGTGGTATATGGAGAGCTGCTGGGGGCAAACCTTTGACTTCTTCACACTGAGCTGAAAGACTTGGGTTTCTAGATCAAAAGGCATACAGACCACTCAGGTACTTTAATTTTTATTTATTCTTGGATGTTCAGGATGAAGCTACAACCTGTCCTTTGCCATTAGGCTGTGTGGTAAGGGAGAAGCTACAGTGCTGCAGCTGGAAACTGTTTATGACTGCATTGATATTCATAAATTCCATGTGGTGTGCCCAGAGTCATTCTTGGGCACTGAGCACACCTAGCTATGTGCAGCTCATCCCTATATAATTAAACTGTTCTAGCTTCCAGAAGATAGCTGTGTGTAAACTACTTGCTTGGGGTGCTATTTGCCTCTTGCTAACTCCCAAAGTGTGCCTGAGAATTACCAAAACCAGGCCAGTGACTGTTTGAATGATTAAGCAGCAGTGATTGATCTTTGAGTACCCATGGGTGTTCCTTTGTCATGAGTAACTTGGAAACTTGACCCAGAGTGCAACAGGTTGGCATACCTGAAGAGTATAGGATGGATTGGAAAGCTGATGTTATGATAATGTTAGACCCAAGCAGAGATGCAAGTAGGATATATTGACCTTGATAGTGACACTGTGGTGATTTTTGGGTTGACTTTACCCCAACTTCAGGAACTGAGAGAATGTTTTGAACAAGTTTTGCTTTGGTAAGTCTTCAGTTTGAGCCTGAGGAGCTCAGTTGGCAAAGCAAACAGGGACAGATTGAAAGTAGTCTTCCACAACTGCTTCAATTTTTCAGACCTCTGTGCACAAGGAAAACAAGATTCTTGGGACTTTATCCCTGAGGACCAGCCATAAAGCAAAAGAGGTGCCTTTATCTTGACCACACAAGGAGCTGGACTTGCAATGCCATAATAGGAATATGATCCTAATGTCTGTTTGCAGCAGCACTGTAAGCAAATTTACACCACGGTTTATTTCTAACTAATTAAAGTTTGTTGATTTTTATTTTTTTTTTTTAGGAATGAGTCATTTGTTCACCAGAACTATGTATTTATTTATTTTAAATCACAGAGACAGACATTTCATGAGGTCTGCTGCCTCTGTAGTGCAATTTATTATCCCCAAATTGATCCAGGGTTGCTTCTCTGAATCCAAGCATCTGTGACATTAATGTTACCGCATTTTATAATTGGCACTTGATGGTTTAAGTGGATAATCAGCTAAGACATAAATGCAGCTTACCAGGAAACAATTGAAAATTTAGGATAATAAGGCTGAGTAGACACTGTGTTATGCCAGTCTCATGCTAAGATAATTCTACTGAGTTGAAGTTGTACAAATAATGCTGCAAGATAGTGGTCAGGCAGACCCCCTTTGCATATGCCTGACTCTTGTCTTTGAGCAGACAATCTAAAATGATAGCAAACTTCTGTTGGTGAGAAAGATAAAATGCTCCTCAAATCAATTCTAGATATTGCTTCCCTGAGATCTTTACAACTTCTTTTATTAAAGAAGCTTGAAAATGAGTTAATGACATCTGATAGCAGTCATAGTTTCAAATCCTTTTATTCTGTTACTTAGGCTCGATGTTTTAGATTAAAACTTGAAAGGAGAGGAGAAGCATCTTGTCCAGCATTTCAGAAATCTGGTGGCTTTTACCATTCAGTGGGAATGCTAGTTTGCTGCTAAAGCGGGTGTTAATGCTCCACAGAGGGAACGGGGTGCATTCTTCTGGTGGATGAGCACAAGACTCAGAGTGTGTGATTTGTTCAGGATCTTAATTCATGGCCCGAGCAATGGAACCATGTAGCCCACTTCAGCTTTATGGGGGAAAGGTGATCGACTAAATCTTTAAGTTACCTTTATGACTTTCAGGCACAAGGCTCCATGGGGACCACTTTAGGCTCTGGCACAAAAGAGAACAAACTTATTGTATGGGTATCAAGGAAGTGACACAGAGCCCAGTATGGCAGACATTGTCAGATGTATTTTCTCGTGGTGTCACTTGTAGCACAGGAAGGAATCCACTTGCTCCTGCGTCACAAGGGCTTTCTGGCCCTGTTTCCCATGCTATGGAGAAAGTCTACCGGTAATACAAGTTATTTTATTTTAATATGCAGTGGTTCCCTGATATCAGGAGGTACTTCTACTAAGCAGACTGACCTGCCAGTGTCTGTTCTGGGACTCATGTAACCTGAATAGTTTGGATCTGGTTGTCAGATTCCTCCATACTTATTTGGCTCAAGACATCTACATGCTCTGAGCAGTTAATGCTGTCTCCAAAAATGCCAGCTGATCCCCTGAGCACCTGTCTCTTTTTGGCACTCTCCTGGTATTGTTGTTTGGCTTGGCCTTGATAACTTCAGTGTCGTAGGAACAGCTGTATGTTCAGTGGCCATGTGATGGTTGGGATGTGTTAGAAACATGCTGTGTGTACAGGGCTATATAAGGGATGAATTTACAAGAGCCTCACATCTGAACTGAAGCCAGTGATCCTCCCTTAGTCTATACTCACTGTTGTGCTTAAGCATGGCAGAGTAAACTATTTACCTTACTCCATGTTTTCCATTTCTACTTTTCCTCCCAAAAATTCACTGCGGGATGGGGAGGAGGGAATAGTAAAACAGCCTCCGTGGCTGGTTATAATGGGAAAAATTTAATTCATTTTCTCCAGGGATGGAAATGCAGGCAAAACTTACCTGTTCTAGGCTCTGTCTGGCAGAAGCCAGTTGTCCAGTCTATCTGGTTCATAGCTCTGGATGTGCAAGAACACAGGCTTTTCTTACTTCAATCCAGTGTCTTCCTTGGGTGGTTTGTTGGGGCTTTTTTGGGGGGTGACTAAGGTACAGGTGAAAACTGCCTGTTTAGGAAACAGGCAGTTGGTGAAATTATCGTTTTTTAAAGTGATCCAGTGGAAGGAATGCTTTTTGCAATAACATTGCCAAATGTTGTCTCTATTGTCTATATATTGAGTTATTCTTTTGTATAGTAGTACCTCCCCCCCACACCTGGTACAATGAGGGTCATTTTCCTGTGTTGTCTCTTCTGTCCAAGCATAGGAGATTTCACTTTTTGTTTTCTTGAACTTAATAGATATAATTGGTGGTGGTAGACATGAGAGTATTTTCTTGTAATACTTTGTAGAGTTATGGCAAAAGTTCTAAAAACTGTTGTCCAAGATGAACTGGCTCACACCTGAATTTTTGCTTTGATGCCAAAGTAATTTCTGTGAAGGGATGATAGCTCTGTTTTTTTGAGTTTTTCAGAGTTTTGTCACTGAGAACATGGCTAGATTTGAGTACTGTGGAAAAAAGACTCTTCACATCCTTGGTTTACTTCCTAATAACAGCACAATACCTCCTATCAAGGTCAGAAGATCCTGAAAAGTTTCCTAAAAAATATGTAACTGCAGCTGTGTTAGATTGACATGGCAACAACTGAGGAATACTGAGATACTGATTTTTGTCCATTTTTGGGGGTACCAACTGTACATCTACCTGGCCTTCCTGTCAGGCTGATATTGCTACCATGGTTATACATTAAATTCTAATGGACAAGTTTTTCCTCCTCCCCATATCTTTTGCTAGTGTTTGTTTTGGTTTGTTTATGCATTTATTCACTTATCATGCATCCAGCAAGATGAATTTGCCTGAAGAGCAGCTGAAAGCTGACTATAATTCAGCCATGTCCTCACACAGCATTTTCCAATGAGAAGTGGAAAATCCCGCTCTGGTAGTCACAGCCCAGCTGTACATCTTCAACCCTGTTGCAGCTCTGAACAGCTCAATTGTATACTTTAAATAATGAAGTAGAACTCAAATGCTTTTATTGCAACCGAACAAATAGACACACATTAAACATCATTCTGCCACTGTTAACTGATGTAAAACACTGGGAAATGCCATATTTTGTGGTGCAGTTAAAAGCCCAACAGCCCTATCTCAGCATGGCTGTCGCAGATATATTGTAGCGGTGTTTTATGATGGCCACAGTTTTATTGATGACCCTTATTACCCATATAAAATGTGTTTTCTTCTAGCAACTCTGTTGTCAAACTGATATCACCTGTTCTTCCCTCTCCCTTTTCTTCTTCACATCCAAAGCAACCTTTCACAGTAAATTGATTTGGGTATTTCACCTGTTTAGGTCTTGTTAAAAAAACAAAAACAAAAAAAACCACCAAAAAACATTACTAGTAGGTTAAAACTATAAGATGAAATAAGATTTGTAATAACCATCCTCACACAAGAGTATGTGGTACAGAACTTTATGGGAAGGAAATGTCAAATCCAAATGCTTACATAGCAAGAAAAGCTAATCTAGCTTTCACTTAAGACATAGAGATTTGTGAGATTTGAGAATTCTCAGCTTTGGTAATGAACTAAAGACAAATCAGTTGAAAAATCTGGGCCTTTGCCTGATTCTTTCAGTGAGAATACACTAAGTTTATGGTTAAATAGCTGTTTCCAGTATGGTCAGCCAAAAGGAATGAAGTTTGGTTAAGTTTAGAGAAGCCAAATTGGTAGAAGTTAAATAGGGTAGGATTTTTTAATTATTATTTTGGCACCTCTTACATCCTAGATTTAGTGAAGTTGGAAATGCTTTATGAATAGTGTTCTTAGGGGAAAAAAAACCCAGGATTTTATTTGCAGCCTGGCAGGAGTGGAGAGATCTATAAACTGGTTAAAATGAAAAACAAATAAAATTTTTGGATGGTGCTGCTGCCTAAGGAATGGTTGCTCGTAATGCTGGACCATTACAAAAATATTAAGAATGACCCAGTTATTCAGAATGCTTCTTAGTAGATTTTGAGGAAAAATCCTGCAGGACTGAATTTGTTTAGCTGAATGTGCATTGCATCTTGGAATGGGAGGTTACTTGGATGCTTTCTGGTAGGAAACCTGATTTGGTTAGGGAAATGAATTATAAATGCCAGGCACAATCCTGGCTGGAATTTAGTCTGGAAACTACTGAATTTACAGCTATAATTTAGTCTTAAGCGGGATGAGAAGTAGAGCAGGCTAGGTAATCTTTCTGACTAGATGGTTGAGCACTTTCTTTAGGAAAAAAACAACCAATTTGGGTTTTTCCCTCTAAAAGCAGTTTTTCACAGCCTCTCTTCCTGGACCTTTACAAGTGAAGCATAAAAACTGAGGGATGTGTCTTCAGTGCACCTGCTTCATGTCAGCCACTTAGTTAGTGTGCTTCTAAATCCAGATCTAGCCCTTACTACATTGTGAGTCATTGCCTGTGCGTGTGGAGCAGTTCTGCATGTTTATAGTCATGTTGAACATCCTGCCCTTTGATGTGTTTAATCCGCAAGGCAGATCTTGTACGGTTGGTCTGGCACCTACAGTTGTCAAATGCATTTTAGACAGGACATAGTCCTCTTTGACCGAGACTGTTCAGTGTTGAAAAATTCCAGACAAAGATTGAAATATTTCTTTTCTTCTTTTTTTTTTTCTTCCCCTTGTCTGTACAACTCTTAAAGGAGTTTAAAAAAAAGGCGTGAAGAGGAAAACTGTAGACTTGTTTGTGACAGGCTTTGATTTCAAAGCAAGGCTAATAGTCTTGAGGCTTCCAAAGTCCTTGACTGCAAGGAATTGCCCAGTCACATTGGCTGCACGCTTTGGCCCATTTCTTGTCCTCCCCCATGGGCTATTTAATTCATAAATAGGATCATGTTCTCCCATGTTGACTTCAGTGGAAGTTTAGTGTGGGTTCACTGGAAAGCTGAAGATAAAAGACAGGTGGAAAGAAGAATGGTAAATGTCTCACCTGTTTTGCCTGAAGAAAAACAAGTTGTTTACTGACCTTTTCTTGCTTTAATGATCTCTCTTGCTATAATGTTCACCTCTTATTCTGGGAAGCTCTGCTTAGCTTCTGGTACCCATGACTAGAGAGCATTATCCTGGACACTTTGACAAAGAATTGTTTACTTACTGTCTTAAGCAGCTGTAGTGTTGTAATGCAGCCTTTGAGGATGAGAAAAGCACATGATGGACACTAATTGGAAGGTTTAGACAACTGAGTACTACCTGCCTTGAATTATAACCTTGTGCTGTGCTTTGCATAAAGTCTGTAAGATCAAGGCAGAAAAAGTCACTGAGAGCTGAGCTAGGATGGAGTTTCAGAGACTGCAAGAAATGTGTTGACAGTCTTTGAAATGCCTTTCTGAATGGCCACTACCAGTGATGAGTGGTAGACATCCCTCTCAACTGCATCAACCTGAAGAAGTTTTGATGTGATTTTTGGGAAACTCTAAACTGTGTGGTGTTAGCTCTCTTTTAAATACACACAAAAAAAATGTAATCCATACAGAACTAAGACTAAATTCTTGAATGGGCTGATCTTCAATATGTGGAGTTCTGCAGAGACTGCTTTGTAGATTGCTTTTCAAGTAGCTATGAACTTTACAAGCTGTGGTACGTAGGCTGATGGGCAAATTGAAACCCAAATACCAAAAATACAGACTGTGAAAATGATTCTCACCATGAGGTATAAAAAGGAATGCCTTAGGGTTAGCAGCTTGGGGACAAAAATTCTCAAATGATTACTTTTCCTCTTTGGAGCTGTTCTGGAGCTGTAAGGCTGTGAGCAGAGTGTTGAGTAGAAACCAAGCATCAATTTTAGTGGGATGTTCATGACAGCAACAAATGTCACAAGGGTAGATGGTGAAGAGGCAACAGCCTGATGGAGAATTACCTTGTCATTCTCTTAAGGTGATGATGTCTGAGCTAGGGGAGGTAGAAGAACTGCCATGTTATATATCAAAAAGATGCATTTTTGTTGTAAGGACTAATGTAGTGATGTTTGCAGTTTTCCTTAGTGATACTGCCTAACTGCCAGACCACTCTTACAAGTGGTATGCTGGCCTGCAGCAGAGAAAGGGTTTCTGTATGTTGGCCAGTTTTGGTGGTTTTGCCATTAGCTACTAGTTCAGTGCCAACAAGATCCTTTGGTTTTTGTGTGTCCCCTTGAAAGACGTTGTTGCTTCTGCCCTCCTTTTTCTTTGTAGATATACAGTAGTCTGTGCTGAAACACAAATTTGTCCTATGCCAAAATTCTGTTCAATGTTTTAGTAATGCAGCTAGAGTGATTTTTAGGCATGTGTTTCTTCTTTTCAACCTGCTTGCAAGTCATCTTTATGCTTTAAGAAGTGTACTGCTTGGCTGCCCCTGTGATACCCCTTTTCAAATGTGTTTTTGTTTGTGTCTAAAGATGGAAAACTTCTTAGTCTTGACCCTTCATAGAGGCCCATTCAGTACAGATACTCACTTGGTAAATAAAGTACAAGGCTAGATGTAAGGAAAGAATTTGCTTGGCTGCTTAGACATAGGAGCCTGAAGAGAGAGAACTGGCATCAGTGGCATGTGATGGCTGTGTGACATTTTACTTATGGAGTGAGGGTGCAAGAGATTTCAAAGGCAGAGTGCAAAGCAACGCAGAAAGCCTAGTTGTCAGCCAAGGAAAGTCGTATACAAAATAGGTATTTTGTGTCCTAGCTCATTATATTTATGTATCCCCTTTTGCTAGGAGTAATGCTGAAGACATCTTGGTAATGGGGCTGATGTTAGTTGGATGCAGTAATTTTTTTTTTTTTACATGGATGCAGCTGGTGCTGGTTGTCCATGAAGACAGGCTTTCAGCAAGGGGTAGTCCTTTATAGGATGGTTTTGGAGTTGTATTATATACATCTCTCAATATATGGAAAATAGAATTTTTTTAAATTAACATATGCATGGCAGGTTTTCTGACTTGGGTATCTGAAATGCAGGTCTTGCTTTCATGGAAGTTCCAGGATTAGAGGTTCAAGTGCTCCTGTACAACTAAAAGCCCTTTGTTGCTATGTGTGTCTCATCTCGGTATGAAATGTTGACCTAAACCCTTGCTTGTGTTTCTCTTTGTATATCCTGGCAGCAGAGTAGCTGTTGTTGCTGTTGCATGAGTAACAAAGGCTTTCTATTACCATCTGTCATGTCATACTTAAAATTTTCAAGATCTAACCATGGCCCTCCTGGTGTGATTAACTTCAAATCATGATTGACTTTTAAAAATAGCTATTAATGTCAAAAACCAGGCTTTAGTTCTGACAAGAGGAGTCTGTTTGATTGATACTGAACTCATTACAATCGTTTACTGGAGGCTGGGAGTCCTGGAGCAGTGACATTTATGACAGCTTTGTTTCAGCATGCACGCTTACTACTTTGTGTTCTGGCTATGGCGGGCTTGCAGTGATACTTTGAATTTAATGCCGTATTTGGGTGTTGAAGAAAGAAGGGAAAGAGGCACCTGTAGAGAAAGAAACAACCCATTTTAGGCAGTTGTCCTTTTACAGAGCGGGGGAACATAAATGAAATGTAGCTCTTAGGCACTGACTTTAACCAATTATTAGTTTGTATAGATGGATGTGCCTTCTTTAAGCTGTGGTGTGCTGGCAATGGAATGCACGGGGAGTTGAGATTCTTTCTGTTGAAAACATAAAAAAGATACTCTGCAATGGTACTAAATACCTAGCTGTTGCAACAGGCTCATTACCTGCTTAAGAAAAGATGACTTTTCAATTGGCCTTACTTTTGTCTTTCATGCCTGACTGCTTTTTGTTTAATATACAGTAAGAAGTTACGAGTGATACAACCAAAATTGCTCATTCAACTCTGAAGCCAAGCTAGAAATAAAATGCTTTTGCCAAAAAGGAAAAAAAAAAGGGGCAAACAGACTTGTATGAACTAAGTTGGCAGAAATAAATATTATGGTAGCTTTAGTTGCATTGATTATAAGAAAAAGAAGAGACAGCTGTGAAGTCCAAAAGATGATAGCTGTGGCCCGAAAAATCAGTGTATTAGAATAAGCGTTGGTTGTAGTTGCAAAGCATGTTCTGTTAAGAAAATTTTTAGAAATAGGTATTGCAGTTCAGAACTTGGTTCTTTCATTCAGTAGTTTTCTTCCTCCTGTAGGTTTTTAATAATTTATGACCTATCTAAAGGAAGCTATGATTTTTTAATTTTTTTTTCTTTTTGGTGGCAAAATTCAAGACTTTTCAGTACTCAAAATGCAGGACAACTTTAAGGTTAAATGACTACATAATAGCTTCCATGTCTGCCCCTTGAATTAGTCCTATTATTTCTGTGCAATGTTAAGGAGGTCTTCTTTTATGATTGAGCCTACTTCTGGTCCTTAAAATACAGATTTTTAAAGGGTTTCCTTCCAGTGCTTTGCCTCACTTATGTGAGGCTGTGAGTTTGAAGAGTTGGACTGCCACCAAAAGAGAGCTCTCATCTCTGCTATGAGAGACATGGAGTAAATAATAAATGGTAAAGACTGGATGAGCTCAGAAATTCTGCAGTAATAAATGATGGGATAAAAGTCAAGTTTGTGCAGTCAGAGCCAATTTTTACTTCAAGCCAAGTGCCATATTTTTTAATGAAAGCCTTACAAAGATATAAGTTTATGGAATAGTTTGTGAAAACAGTAAGGTATGAAACATGGGTTCTTATAGAACTGTATAGCAATGTGGTGTATGAGTGGAATCAACTATACCTGATTGTACCTGATGCAGCTTCTAAAATAAAGCAAAAGAGGCATATATCTTCACAACCCTGGTCAAACGGTAGGGCAGAATATCACATCCTGCGGTCTCTAGTATCTAAGACACAAACATTACAGGGTTGCTGGCAAAGTGTTATGCTCATGGCTGCAAGAAAACAAACTCACATTTGAATCAGTGTGTTGGATTGTGGTACCTACAGGCAGCTAGCATAGACCTCAGGACGCACAGCCAAGCTGTTGTATGCATATGTAAAATCGGGTTTTGTTCTTGTATCCAATGCATGGACATGTTTGTAGGCATTTGTTGGGTGTGCTTGTGAAAACTTGATCTTTCAGTCCGTAGCCTCATGATTAAGATTCTGTTTTCATTAAAACTAGACTTGACTTTATTTTGCATTGATGTCACTGAAGGAAGAATGTTGCCCTTTTTATCTTCTTCTAGACTGTGCTTTATAAAAATTAGAGTGCTTCTTGGCAGGAATTTTAAATCTCTTCTGAAGCAACTGTCCTGCTTTGAGCTGCCTTAGCAAAGTGCCCAGACAGCTCTGTAGCATTCGTGCTCTAAATACAAGTTTGAAATGCAAAGGTGTCTCTTCTAACAACACAGGACAGGAACATTGAAGAGAGTGTAATTCTTCTCACCTTTAACACCTCAGAGTTCCCAGTTCTTGGGGAGGGGGTATTGGAAGAAAAATCATCATTTTGCAAACAACTTCTGATTTGGCTTTGACTAGTTTTGATTTCAGATCCATGACCAAGTGGGGTGCTTGACCAGGATGTGATGAGAGGGTTGTATTTTAGAGGGGAAAAAAAGTGGAAATAGCTGAGGTAAAAGATTCTAAACATTTTTGTACCTAATGCAGAATGCTTTTTCAAGTATCAGTGAGTGTTTTCTGTAAAATTTATGATGACAATTATGTTCACTTTTTTGTGATAGTATGTGTTAAAAAGCTGAAAAGTGAGAGACAGTAAGGAAGATAATTTTGATCAAAGTTGGTTTTCTTTGGAAAAAAAACACAAATGAAAGATATGAGACTTGATATTATCCTCTATAGTTACAAGGCATGATGAACAAGGCTTGTGTAATTACACCTTGAAGCAAAACAGAGTTCAGTTGCTAGTTGAAAGTTTCCTACTGAAGAACGCACCCGTGCCAATGGGAATAGCAGCACTGTGGTTGTGGAGCTGGGGGTCTGCAGCTCCCTAGTGATCCCTGAGCTACTTCTAAATGTTCTACAGCAGAGACCAAAGTAAGTTTAGTGTTGTGAGGCTTAAATTTTGCTTGAGAGGCACTCACCTCTATTGGAAAATACCTAGGGGGATTCTGCAAATAGAGAAAGATTAAAAATTGCTAGACTACACAATTATGTATGTATGTTTATAAAGAGGAGCTAAGCTAACTCCAGATAAAAGCTCTCAAGGTGGGTTATTTTAGCAATTGGCTTCATGTATATACTGGAAAAGAAAATGCTTTTCAGATGAAAATTTAAGCATTGGGTATTTACTTCTGGGGCAAAAATATGGATCACTTGCAAGAGCTCTCCTATGTAGCTGATCTATTTTAGCAGGCAGGAATGCCTTTATGGTCAGTTATCAACTAATAAGACTTTTATTTGGATATCAAACAGTACCTTGACACAAATGTTGCCTTCTAGCAATGACTTTAAGTAGGTTGTACTCCAAAGAGAAATCAGTGTCTGTTAGTGTGATTTATGCTTAAAGTGGTATGTGTAGCTTCAACAATATTTGCATGCTGATTATTTTAAAGTGAAACCTTTTTAGTAATTTTTTAGTTACTTTTGCTTACATAATGTATGATAAGGTTAACATAGACCAGGTTTTAAAGGATAGGGCTTGTTGATGCAATACAGGTAATTTTTCAAACAGACTCTGTGCAATTGAGGGGTTTCATGCATAAATTTAAGTTTAGAGGTTAAATGCTTACTTTTGCTGGAGATTGAGATGTTCGCATATAGGCTGTTTGCTTGATTCTGAACTGCAAGGCTAAACTAGAAATTACTCATAAGCTAGATATTTTTTTTTTATTTTTTTTTAGGAGGAAATAGTATGCTGAATCTATTGTTTTGCCCCAGTTTCAATACATTTGAAATACTTGTCATTCATTAGTACATACATATTGGTATTCTATTGTGTTTGGTTTTGTTTTTCTTTTAATTGGCTTATTTTATGTTCATGTTTGAGTCTGAATTAAGAGTACTGGTGACCTCTGGCTTTTCTCAACATCCTTTCAAAGAAACAAGTTGAGGGAGGGTAGTCCTATAGACTCTGTACCTTGCATATGTGAAGAATTCAGGGCATCAGAAGGACTTTTGCAAGCCCTCCAGTCAAGCAAGCCATCCTATCCTTGGAAGCTATCTTCTGCTAGAGAAGGAGCTTATGATGGGAGAGGGGATGTTGCAATTACTACAGATCTCCTTGTCAGTCACCTATGTAGTTATGTTTTATTTTGCTCACTGGATATTTTTTCTTAGCTCTGATCAGCATGGGGAAAGTGTTATCTGCAACATCTCTGCCTTTTGCTCACATGCTTCTAATGGCACAAGAGAGCATTCTTTTGAGGATGTTCAGTGGTAGAGGATTCCCAATGTATCCTCTCAAAATAAAATCTTCTGCTTCAAATTGTCACTAAAGACTCTCCACTGGGAGAGGAGTGCTCTAGAAATAGCTTTTGGGAAAAGTGCATTCTCCATTTTAATCACCAACCAAGTACAAAGTCATGGAATCATATAAATTGTGGTTAGAAGGACTCTGAAAGTCAGCTAACCTAGCATCCAGCTCAAAGAGGGCAACTGCCATCTGTAGATCAGGTTAACTGTGGCTTTGCCGTGTCAAGTCTTGCAAATCTCCCAAGATTTTGGAGATTCTGCAACCTCTTTGAGCCAAGTAGCACTCCAGCATAGATGTTTTGCTCTTGGGCAGGAATTTCAACTAGTAACCAGCTGGCATTTTGTCAGCACCCAGTTCTAAAGCTTTAAGACCTATGCTGTAACACTTTCCATAAGCAGGCATGCTGAAGGAGATGTAAAGGGGAAATTCAGTGCTGGTTTCCTTTAATCACTTTGAAACTCAACAGAGGAATGTGAAAATCAATTATATAGACATGACTGCAAACCATCAGCTTTTCCGGAAACAGCAGAATTTTTTCTCCTCGTTTTGCTGGTCATGTCATGAAGAATCCAAAGTGGCAATTTGAACAAACTGGAGCTTAGGCCATGTTTTATCAGCAAAGCAGTTATGGATTTGTGTTTAACAGTGTATTTACCATGTATTTTAGTGCAGTTGGCAGTTTTATCCTTTAATCTGCTTGTAAACCCTTTTCTCTGGCTTGTAAAATAGGTTGTCTCAAAATATGTAAACTACAGAGAAGATTTTGTGTGATATACTGAGGTGAGCAGCTCTTGTGGTTAATCTGATACCATTTATTCATATTAGAAATATGGAAACAATTTAATAAATAATTTATTGATTGATTAAGGCTAAAAGAAAGGGCAAGAACAGAGTCAAAGATAGGTCAGGCTGGACTGGGCTAGGTACTGCAATATTTGGTTTGAAAATGTATTAAAAATTTGGAGTGAACCAAACAAAACCTGTATTAGGACAAAGAAATATACTCAATGGTATTGCTTTCAGAAGTAATTTCTGATTTCTGTTAGGAACAAGACTAAGTACATGGAAATAACAGAGATCATTTGAGAGATAGTGTTTGTGTTCTATTTTTGCTGTGAGTAGAAACTCATCAAGATTCTTTCAAACTAATTGCCACTGGAATTCTTTTGTGCCTTTCAAGCAAATTTGCCTGTGTCTTTTAATTTTAAGAGTGAGACGTTGTTTGCAACTCTTACACTGTGGAATACACCTGCAAATTTACATTATTTGTCACAACAACCCAGCAGGATTTTGTATCTAGCTGTCAGGAATTTGCCTGCCCAAGCACAGGTCTTGCTTTGTGCATGGCTTCCCTGGTGAGCGCTGCGGTATAGACTCCCATGTCCAGAGATGAAACTTCTCCTTGCTGCAGCTGAGATTGCTGGTTGCCACGAGCATTAAGCAGTTCGAAATGTGTTCTCACATTTTAATAGTAGCGAGTTCCTGCCCTTCCAGGGCTGGCTGGTAAGAAAATAACTGCATAGAAATGGACAGAGGACAAATGAAGTGCTGCTGAAAAGCTCCATTGTGACAAGCAATATGGAGGAATAAAACATTTCCAGGGCTTTCATTTGTGCTGCATTATGTGAAAGGGATGAGGAACAGTTTCTTTGTTCAGTCAATATTTTTGTTATGAGGCAGCTGCTTCACCAAGGTTGACTCGTAATGAAAACAGGAGGGGAATATTGCTGAATCCTCATTGCTAGCCAAAAGCAGGAGTGAGTGAACAGTAGTTCATTCACAACAGGAAACATGAAATGGCACAGAACACAAGCTTTCTGTTTTATGAGAAAACCTAGGTAGAAGACTCTTTATTCTCATTGTGGGTAGGCATCGTACTTGGTTGTCTGCAGAGTCATAGGTATTTCGGGTCTCAAAGCTGTATCGGTATCATCAGCAGTGGCCCTCCCTTGCAATCTGTGCTGACTGTGTAGTACTTACATCCCTTTATTAGAATGAAAAATAATGACTGAGAAGTGAAGTATGTGTTTCTTTCTATCTCTTTCCTCTCTTTAATGGGTTAAATGTTTTCATTTCTTGTAAGAAATAGATCAATACAAATCTGAAACTCCTTGAAATGTATGTCATGGTTTTCTCAGTTAAAGGGGTTTTTTGATGACAACGCTTTAGGTCTATTATGTAGTTAAGAATTCTAACCTTTCTGTAAGGTAGGTAAGAAGTATTCTCTCCAAGCTAGTTAAACTGCAGCAAAAAGATACTGTTCGTTAAAAGCAACACAGCATCATTGCCAGAGAGGAGGCTGTGACCCATGATGCCTAATAAGTTCATGCTGCTTAATATTGGAGCGTATTTTGAGTGCCTTGGCTGCTGTGTCCTACATAATATGCACATGCGATTTGTATGTAGCCACACAAGTGAACAAGACTTTTTTTTTTTTTAAATTATTATTATTTTTTCCTCTGTACCTCTTGGCTGTTTCATCATGCCAGTCATTGCCAGTCATGCTGTTCGTTTAACCAGCACCATTTGCTAATGCTTTTTTAGCCCACTGTATTTTTTCTGAGTTCAGTGTCACTGAAACACTGAGAATGTCATAAATTGCTAACAAAAGGGCAAGAGTCATCTTGAATAAATCCCTTCTTGAGGGCCTTTTCTTCATTGGGTACAAATCTCTCTGCACTGTATACCAAAGACTAGTTGACTGTTTGGTACAGTAGATCAAACCTGTGATGGAATGGGTAATGAAATGCTTCAAAGGGATGAAACAGTAATATACTATCCCTAGTAGGGTTCCTATTAGATATGTTTGTTTACCCCTTTTCAGATTGTCTCTGTTGATTGTTGTTTAATGCTTTGTTTCCTTTTCTCTTTTATTATTTAAAAGTTACTTTGTTTTCTGCAAACAAGGCAAAATAGTTTGTGCATGAAGAGCAGTATGCAGTATTACCTCTCAGTGTTCAGAAAAATGTCGAAACAAATCTAAACAACTAAGTGTACAAAAAAATCTAAGAAGGAGAAATACTGTGCATATATGTAAGCACAGAAATATATGTACGGATATAAGTAAAATTACATACCCATGCACACTTTTCTTCAGTCACTCCAAATGCTCTAGATGCATCACACTCATGGTTGTGTTTACAAACACAGTGACTCATGTATGTCAACTTTTTTTTTTTTTGTATTGGAGGAAGAAAAAATGATGTGAGACAAGGTTGGTGTATGATAGATTCAGAAACAAAGGAGTATTTGTTCTTTGTGTTGAATGCTGGCAAAACAAAATTCTGCCTAGTTTCGGTATTTTTCTGGACTTTTGAGCTGGAGCTGCAGGGATTAAGTCCCTATAGTGTTTTGACCAAAAAAAAAAATAATAAAATAGATAGACATCCCAGGCACTGGCAGACACATCAGAAGACCTTGATCCAGCACTGTTAAAACTACTTGGAGTTTGAGATGGGGAAAGCATCTAGTTCTTTGTGCCTGCCATAAGGAGAGAAGTGTTGTTCTTGCATTGGCTCACTGGTACCCACTAGCAGCTAGCTATGACTATGGCATGTGTGCACGGGCTGCAGTGACAAGGCAAATGTCTGGTCCTTTATTGACCTTGCAGGCATCTATTGTCAGTACTACCAAATTGTAGCAAAAAGATTGCTGATTGTGGTGATGTTGCATCTCTGGGGTGGCACAGGCAATGTGCAAGCTCTCAGCCCATGCAGGAGATTGGATGCTGGATTGCAGGATAGATAATTATCTGCAAGGTTTACTCTTCTGATGCCAGAATTAGCCAGGGGTAGATAGCAGCCCAGTTCCTGATGTGATGAAATCTTATGTGCCTTATTCCAAAATAATATATCTATTGTGAGGAAGGTATTCTTTGAGAGGCAGATGAGAGTAAGCTTACAGGTGTTGTTGCAATGTTGTATAAGATCAGAGGTAAACAGGAGGACCGAAGTGAAGGAAGAAAATTATAACCTAACCCACAACTCAAACAGAAAGTTAACTGGTGGGCCTTTAAAAACTATCAGTAATATACCCAAGCATGTGAGAGTGAAAGCTAAGCATCAAGAGCATCCCTTCTTACCAGGGATGGGGATGACCTTACTGCATTTCACAGCTGAAAATGGCACACTGCCTTTGGATTTTTTGTCTCCCTGGTGAATATTGTTGACCATGGAGTACTTAAGCATCGCATTTTTCTCATTTAACTCTGACAGCTTCATATGAGGAGCTCACCCTTAAAAACCACAGTTGCTGTTCTTCCTTTTTTGCATAGGTTATTTTAAAGAAAAAAAACAAACCCAACCCCCAGAATTTTAGTAGGTTATGTGGGACAGCAGCTCCAAGTCAGTTGATGTTTAGGACAAGCTGCTTGAAAGTAGTGTATTTCCCACAAGGACACAGGTGCCTGAACCCTTAATATAATGTACTATGTCTGGCCAGTGAAGATAAGACAATTAAGGAGATACGATTCCTGATGCAACTTCTTGCATTAAAGTTTGGGCATGAAGGCTTGCTGTTGGTCCAGGCAACTCATGACTAGAGCTGGTTGAGCTCTGCTATCTAGCCAAGCCATGCATGGTGTAGCAGAAGGTGAAGCTTTTTATCTCCTACCTGTTCAGGACTGCACACTTTTTCACAGACTGAAGGACAGAATAAATCTTACAGGGATGTAGGCAAAATTCTTCTACCTCTCTCCCCTATGATTACAGTCAAAGTCACAGCTTAATCATCTCTTAGCTGTGTAATGCGAGAGCTGTACAACTCTAGAAGCTAAAAAATCCATGCCTCAATGTCACCCTTGTGTTATCTGCCCATTGGACACTATTCAGTGGGTTGTATGGTGGAATTCTGGCCTCATACATAAATTCTAAATCAACTTTCACTAAGCTGAGCAAGCTCTGGAGTGGGAGATAAAAGGAGAGCTTAAAGCACATGCCATAGTTTCATAAGAGCATCCCTTTGAAGGTGTGAGAGAAAGTATACAGACTGGCAGAATGTGGTTTCTCGGTGACAAATTAACAGCTGCTTGTGGTCTTTCCAAAAGTACCTTAGGGTTTTTCAGCCTGATATTGTTTTTTTATAGGCAGTGCAAAAATCAGGTTTTTCTTCCACCCCTTTGTATCACACTCTTTTGTCTGCTCAGTCCTGACTCCGAGGTAAGACTGCCATCTATTGAATCCCCAACACTATTTCCTGCAAAACGTAGCTTTCCATCCAAATGCTGAGCAATTCCGGTCTTGCTTTGTTTATGAGACCTGACAAGACTGGAGCCTTCTTTAACATGCCTACAGGCGAAGTCACCCTGTAAGCAGCCATCAAAGAGTCAGCAGCAACTACGTGAGAGCTTAGACCTTGCTGCATTGATTCCTTCTGCACTGAAAGAAGCCATTACAGATGCATCTTTCCAGAGTTTCGTTGTCAGATGCATTTTTCCAGGGCTTGTCAACTTGCTTAGGATGCAGCTGTCTTCTATCAAAGAGCATTTCAGGCACTTGAGGATAATAGAAGGAAAGAGGCAAGAATAAATTTCATAAAACACCAAATTGGAACAGGATTGAGAACAAAAAAACTTCCATTCAGCTCATTGATTCCTCTCAATGGTTTCTTTCTACTTTCCTTTATATGCAAGAATACTGTCTAGTCTAATAAGATTCATACCCTGCACAGTAGTAGCAGAAATTTTTAAAAGCACTGGCAGTATGCAATTTTCAAATGTCTCCTCCCTAGACACCACTTCACCTTAATAGTTTGACAATGTGGAAATCCCATAAGCACAACACTTGTCACTTATTCTTTTGCATTTCAAGATGTGTTTTGTGATTAAGAGCCTACTTCAAGGCCCATGGATATCCTCTGTTGAACACAGTGGACTTCAAATTGGACTCTCTAATTTAAGGCAGAAAATGAACCAAGTTCATTTGAACTCATGTAGCTTAATGCTCATTCCTGGATGCCCGCACAGTGGTGCTATAGCAGTTTACCTGCGAAGTTGAGGGGCCTTGAACACTATTGCTGAAGTACTTGTTTTGCTCCGAGGACTTCTCTTACATAGTGAAGAAGAGCAAGTGCTGCAGCTGGCCAACTGTAGCAACACAAAGATCACTACTAAACTAGTGTTTAGTAAGTGGTAAACCGGTAAATTAGTAAACTGGTGAGTTTTCAGGCGTTCCCTCCCTGTGTACTGAGCAAGCCAGAGGTGCCTGGTTAAAAGCCTCGCTTTTTGACATATTTTGCACATATGTCTAGAGGACCTCATGTCTGTCTTGGGAAACCTTGCAACTGAGAAATCTGTCTTTAGAAGTTTTCCTTGGAATATCTCAATTCTTTTCAATGGGATCAGCTCTTTCATCTGAGGTCCTAAATATCATACTCTGTAGGATGGCGCTAAGCACTGATGCTCCTAACCTTAAGTTGTGGATCCCCAAAATATTAAAGGCCCTCATTTCTTTTGCTTTTAATGATAATATGTGCAGCTATGAACCACAGCCCCAGTTCTCCCTATTTACTTTTCCAGAAACTGGTACAAATTACTGAGATCATACTTTGGGACCAAGCAATCAATTTCCCTTTGGTGATGGAGCAGCAAAGCTGATTGTGCTTGCATATCCTTCTCTTTGGATTTAGAAAGGATAATGCTTTCCTATTCAGGCACCATAAATAAGATAACCTGTCACCATCGAAAAGAAATGGAAAAAAGAAGGAACCAAGGTTTAATGTGAGTCTTATGTTATCTTGGCACTTTCTGGGCATTGGGAATCCACTATCCCCTGCTCGCTTTCTACAGTACAGAGACCTCATCTTGTTCTGCACATAATACTCAGTTGTGGCACTTCCCCCAAAGCTGTATGAGCAATGAACTCCTAATGGAACCTGAAATGCTCAGCCACTGTAACATGCAGAATAAAAGATGGAAACGTCCTCATCACTATTAAGGAGGTAAATTGAATGGGCACAGAAATGAAAACAAAAGGTTTTGGAGGGAACGGAGCAAGTGGTATGTTCTGCTACAAAGAGTATCAGCAGGTGCTGGGTGAACATACTGCTCAAAAGGGTATGTTAAAGCATATATGACTTGTGCTTATGCATGGACGTGTGTGTTTCTGTGTTTGTTCTTGTTGCCTGCTTTTCCTACTATTCCAGGCAAAAGTGGGCTTCACCCAGCCTAATCCTGCGCATTGATCCTGAGGTCTTTCAGCACAACAAAAGTACTTGTGCAGTAACCTCTCTCTGAACTGCATCCTGTGGGGCTAGGGCTGGCAGAAAATGGCATCAGAAACTGAAAGAAGCTCCTCTTCCTTGCAACATATCCATTTTCTCTGTTTACCAGTCATCCCTGGGGTTCTTTGTTTGGACATCAATAAACTCATTGTCAAGTGCCAAGCACCCAGAAAAGAACGATAGGCTAGGAGCTCATTGTGTGCTGCAAAGGACAGTGTCTTGTCCACGGTTTGACTTTGAAGTCTAAGGGAGATCTGATTTCCCTGGGCACATTGGAAGAACACTGCGAAGTGTAGTTGGGCCTTTGCAAAAATAAATTTCCCCACTTTGCATGAAGACAAACAACTAACTAGTTAATGCGTGTCTTTTATTCTTCCTGTAGCGAGTATGAATATGGATCATCACTTGTTTATGCTGGACAAAAAATTTACATAACTTTAAGAGGGCTTTCTATTAGTTTGTGGCAAATAATAAAATGCCAATATATTCATTATTCCAAACCCATTAAAGCTGTCAGCTTTGCAAATAGTTGATAAAATGCTCTGATTCAGACATGCACATTTTACCCCTTACTACAATTGCCGCTTCATATATGAGGCACAGCATTCTCACCAGTTTCTCATCAGGGATAAGTAATTGGCCAATTAAATCATAGGCCATGATATCTTGTAGAGTGGAGTTAAATCAGTGATAGTCTAGCTCTGAACAATTTGAATCTTAATGTAGGGTAAATTAAACTCTCTCCTCCGTGGTTGGTTGCATATGGAGTCTTCTGGTTTGAATAAAGAAAAACCTGAATTTGTTAGTCAGATATGGTTTAGACCTCTTTGCTCTCATAGGTGTTTTGCAGGACCAGGCTCCACTTCTGCATTTGTTACTGAGAAGGCATTACTGGCTTGGTTGTTAAAATAACGTCTGCCTTACTTATAGCTGAATCCTAATGTCTGGATAACAGGAAGAGTTTTGCCAGTATGAGGACTGCAGGATTTGATTCTGGAATTTTTTGGAGCTGAAGGATTACTTTCTCTCAGTTGTTTCAGCTTCTCAGTGGTAATAGTTGAACTAATATTAGTATTTCAGTATCGTCTAGAGGTTTTGAGCTGCACCAGAGCTCCGTTGTATCACAGGCACTGTATAAACCTGCAGTGGGGAAAAGTCTCAATCCTGTAGAGGCTGTAGTATAAACAGGCAAAAGGAGCAAAAAGGAAATAATATCTCTCTTTTTCAGATGGGGTATCGCTATTCATATGAGAGGACAGAACAGTAACGCTATTTTCAGAAGTGTGGAGAAATAAAGCATTTTGCCAAATGTCAAAGAGAAGATATCTGCCAGAGTTGGAAGGAAGTCTAGGCTTCTTTAGTCTAAATACACTATTCTGATTAAAAAGACAATCCTTCATCTTTGTGATTTCTAAATAAAATTTTAACATACCTCTGATAGGCTGGAAACTAAGTAGCATTGTTCTGGTAGGTGAGAGGAAGCATTATGCTGGGTGGCTAAGGTGTAAAAAGGGAACAGATCATAAAAATAAACTAGCTTTTCTTTTTTGTCCTCTTAATAATTTACAGATATCTTAACACTGCTAAAAATGTAAGAGTCATTTCTATTTTAACACAGTGCACAGCCTCAACTTGGAATACCTCTTTTTGGTACTCAAGGTTAGCCTGGATACTTGGATAAGTAGGAACAAAACAGGTGGAGTGTGTGTTTGAGTGCCTAGTGACAAAAGCTGTGTATGTGACCCAGGTTTGGTGCTTACACTCTGGGATTACTTCTGCATTCCTGTGCTGGCAATGGCTGTTCCCTAACTCAGGACTGAATGCTTTCAGGCAAGTACCAAACAAACTCAAATGCTGTTTTTGAAATAAAGCTCATGCCAATATTGTTCTACACAGGGGCAGGGGCTCGAGCAGGGCATTTACAGAAGGACAGTTAAGCCCATAAATTCCCTTAAAACAAAATCCCTTTATGTTTTTGAAAACACCTCTCTGCTGATTAAATGTGGCTTATCTATTCCTGTCTCCCATCCCTTGGGTACGATTCAGACAGATTTGCAGAAACAGTGGTAGGACCATGAAAAGCCCTACCTTGGGTTACATTTTCCACATAATCCATGGAGCTGCACCCAGCTCCCCGTAATGAGGAATTTGGGCTGGTACGTTTTGGCAGTTGCAGGGGCAAATGAGGAGGGCACTAATGCTACTTCTGTTCTGCTGATTTCCTGATGACAAAAGCATAGGGTCGGCTTTGGTTGTGGCAGGTCTTTTCCCAGCCCAGCATGAAAAAAGTTGTCGAACAATTCTTTTTGGCACTCTGTGAACCTTCTTGTAGGTGGATTATGTGCCTGGATGTTAAGGAAGGAACGGTCTTGGCCTTTCACACTACATCAAAAGAGGTTGATTGCTTTTTTTGGAAGGGAAGTGCCCAGACACCATCAGGGGGTAAGTAGTAACCAGCTGGTGAGAGGTGTTTAGAACTGAGATACATTTGGAGATTAAGTTTTGACTGTTGCACTGATGGCCTTGCCCACTAAGGGCAAACCTGGCAGTGCAGAGGAGAAGGAACACCTGTCTGTTGGCTTCCCCAGCTCTGGCTTGAACACAGCATTTGAGATGCTGGACATCTGCTGCTACACACTGATCTTGTGAGCATTTTCATACATTTTCAAATAATTGCATATGAGATAAATGCAAAATTCAAGTAGAGCAGGGTGTTGGGAAACAAAAACTGAAGGTGAACAGAACACCTTTGCTTTTGGAAGAGTGATTACTGAGCTTATTTAGAAGAGCTGCAGAACGATAGTGTAATGGGTCTCAGCTGTGATGCAGACCAGACTTGTGCAGAATCTGAAAACAAAATGCATAAACCACCTGCATTTAATCAGTCTGGGGGGAGGTGACTGAGCCTTAGCAGTACTTCTGATCAACTACTGGTGCCTAACAACACCCAGTGAGGCACTGGGAGTTATGTCACCGGCAAGATATAATAGTGTTATTAATTTAATGCTCTTTAGATTGTTTAATTTGGAAATTCAGATTTAATCAAATGTCAGACTCACTGTCCCGATTCCTAAATTAAACATGAATTGCTTGGGAGCTTTTCCAGAGCTGCTGTTTGTTGTATCAAGCCCACTGTCACTCTTATTAGTTGTACAAGAAACCATTTTGCAAAAAGCTAATTTGGCCCTTGCTACAGGAGCTGGAATAGCTGCCTTGAGACATCCGAGCCCATAGTCTGTAAGAATCTGTGATTTTTAATAACATCATCAAAGTTGTTGTGACAGAGACTGAGCAGCAGTGGAATAAAAACTAACTTCCTGTTCTCAGTACAGCATCCATGTGGTCTCTGTATCTGACAGGTTGTCTGCTTAATGACTGGCATCTCCTTGATCCTCCTAAGGGTATTCGCATTTTTCTGCCTTTAAGAAATGAGTCATCTAGGTTGGGTGTCTTCATTGCATAAAAGCATCCACAAAGATCTAAATGTAAACAATGAGGGCTTTTGAAACAATATTGTGGGATTCAGCTCTGCAAGCACTGTGCTGTCTAAAGTTGGTTTGTGAAAAAAGGGGAGGCCAGATTTAGAATGTAGATCTGTATGCTTTTTGTTAACAGATGAAGCTGTGGGGCAACTTTTAAACTGCAGATTTTGGTGTAGCATGTGTGCCTGAGTGCTACATCCCTGCAATCTGGTACCTTGTTAACAACAGGGTTGTGTGAGCTGCTGAAAATCTTCTCCCTTTTTGGCATGTGAACAGTTCACAACTAAAATACAGGTGCATCTGGATTTGATCCACTTCACTCTGGCATTTATAGTGGCGTTGGGGATGGGCTGTAAGACAGCAGCTCTTCTGGAAGAGAGTACAAAAGCTGTATGTCTCACTCTTTCCCCTGAAGAGCTGAAATATTTGGATCAAGGGCTTTGCATGAACCTGTTGTCCAGAAAATTGTTCTGGTTATACATGCATTTCTACAATGACAATGTGGTTTCTGATCTTCTATCAATCCAAAACAACTAAACAGATTTATGTCATACTTTTCTTAAGGTAATTGGAAATGTAAGTTAGACCTTAATGAAGAGTATAAAAATGAAATGGTCACTAAGTTCAGTTCCTTCAGATAGCAAGTGACAACATACTAAGTCCACAAGAGCTTACAGAAACGTTCTGCTGCTCTTCCCTTCCCAAGATAACAAAGCTCCACAAATAGACTTAAGAAATACCTCTGGTGCTTAGATTTCTATTGCATTTATGCCTAGCTGTTCCCTTTTTTTCCCCCTCTCTTCTTTATTAGATAGCTTTCATCAGATTATCTTTCAACTTTTCTTAAAGCTATCTGGGTATAGTTCATTTACTGTGTTCTTGGAGTTACTGGATAAAGACAGTTACAATTAGATTGTGCTCATGTGGGATAGATTTTTCAATATGCTCTTAAATTTTGGGCTGACCCATGTACTGTTAATGCTGAGAACACCAAGACTCTTGTTCTGCACATCTATTGAGAGACCCCTGGTGACATCTAAAAGTATGTATCCTAGTCCTGTGTAAAAAGAGGTCAATCTTCACTCTGGAGAAATACTGGGGATGCTGGTTGTAGCAGTCATAGCATTCAGATATTGATGAGGCCCTTGACTTTGTGCTGGCACCTCTGCTACAAGACGGAAGACTTGTCAGGAGCTCTAGGGCAATGGAGATGTACAGAACCATAATTTCAGGGAATTTTTAAATTACTAAATTTGTGGAATTGTTTTGTTTATGTAGTCAGTTCTATCACACTTAAAATTTTTGAGTCTAGGCCAGTAAAGTGTGAGAGCATTCCTCTAAGATATGACTTCTCTGGATTCAGCTGAGCTGTTGAAGAATTTTCAGAACACAGCTGCTGTTTACCTTCTCACTTGCTTTGTCATTTCTGACTTGTTATATGAATTTTTATTTGAGCCTTTTTTCCACCCAAATGCAACTCAGGCTGGTCACATACCTGCAGGATGTTGAAGAGGAGGGAGAAAGGGAAAGGAAAAGGAGATGACAGTATAGTTAAAAACAGATAGCATAGGAGTGCATTTTGGGGATGATACCTTGCCTCCCAGAATGTTTTATATTGTTGTTATTCTGTTTTTATAAGAGTCTGCGATTAATATTGCTTAGCTGCTAATATGTAGTGGCTAAACTGTGTTCCTGCTAGTGCTGTAGAGAGCTGTGTCCCAACAGAAGTGTGAAGTGATGTGTCAGAAAAGCAAAGTGACATACTGAGTTCTGAGCAAGACTTTTTTGGTGGATTTTTTTTTTTTTTTTTTTTACTTGAAGGGTAATGAAACCTTGGCACTTGCTGAAAAACTGTTTTAATATTTCTTCCAAGTCTGGTAAAGGGTGGTATGGGTATGCTGTGAAGTGAACATACAGAATGGGTAATTTAATTTTAATTTTGTTGCTGTTGTAATCTGCTGGGCATTTTTCCAAAGCAGGACTAGGGAGTAACTGGCATATTTCATTACAACTGCCCAGATGACTAGGAGGAGATTAAGCCTTTAATTACAAGATGGAGAACCCTGAGCCAGCATTACAGCTTATGGCTGAAGCCACAGGCATTCCTAGAAAAACCTGGAGGATCTCAAATAGATCACCTGTATACCTGATGAAGACTTTTTGGCTTGCCAACTTACATATTCATTTCATTAAAATGATACATATGTATGTTTTCAGAGGATTAATATTTTCCTTCAACTGGAGTAATTCCCGTGAGTCTGGTCTCCTAAACACATGGCATTGAAACAAACTGGCAGCCAGTTCTTTTCCTCTGTTTCCATATCAGTAACATAATTTTTAATGGGTGCTACCCTGTCTGGATGTCTGACCCAAAACCTCCTGTCTTCTTTTTGACTTTTCCCTTCAAGTTTTCAAGGCTGGATGCCATCAGCAGTTGTGAATAATTAATGTTCTTACTGATTTTGCTTGCCATCAGACTGTCAAGCTAGGACATGACATGTAATACTTGTGGAAGTGGCAGAGGAAAAAAAAATATTTTTTTCCTTGTAAAATGGATGAAAAGCTGAATGGACTGAATGCCATGAGTACGTGGTTGCTCTTCAGAGTCTTTCATGAAGCCAACCTGTGTGAATGAGTGGATTATTGTTTTACTCAGGCTGTTTGGAGTAGTGATTTTTTCATTTGAATATTTTGATGTAAGGAGCTCCTTCAACTCCATTTGGTGCTAACAGGAGGTGAGAGGGCTCAATTTATTACAGGAAGGCAGCCCTAAAGTTACTCCTTTATGCGCAAGATTTAAGCCATTAAATTTGGAATCTGTCTGTAGATGGTGTTTTAGTCAGTAAAATATGGTGGAATAGTAGCCAGAGTGGAGTGATGAAATTTATTCTACCAGTTCACGTACATAAGTTGAAGATTGGCATGGAAAATAGTATTTTGCCAGTGTCAAGTCTGCTGCAGACAGTACCTGGCTGTGAAGAAAAGTCATTCTGTGTCTGTTCCACAAAGCTGTAGGATATGGGTAATTTTGTTAATCAGATACCACAATGCAGGTCTGAAGGTCATTGAAGCTGAATCATCAATTAGCTCATATCTTTATCCAGGAAGTCTCAAAGCTGCCTTGGTGGAGCAGTGTTACTGAGCTCTCCTGGGTTAGAATTAGTGTAGCCTCGTGCTCTGGGTGTAAAGCAGTTGTTTAGCTCTAGCAAACCCTTCTGGTTGCAGGACAGTGTTGCGAAAATTTTTGCTCTTTGGGAATCCCAGAAGATGGATTCTAAAACATACACTGTGAAAACTGGATATAAGGATGCTTAAAGCCACCAGAACAACATGAATAGCTGTATTGGCTCAGAAAACCTGACCTTGTCTCCCATGTTAAGTTATGGGTTTGTGTGTTTGAAAGGGAGGAAGCTAACTGCACTTTAACCAAAGAGTTCTTTTTCTCATATGACATCTGACCCATTTGCAATTTTCTACATTTTTCTGAGAGTAGAAGAGAATGTATCTAATAAATAATACTCAATATTCCAAGTGGCCAAGGAACAATGGAAAGAGTTTGTATTATGATCAGCAGCAGTGATATTAAAGAAAAATGTTTTGGTTTTGCCCTCTTCATATTCTTCCAATCAATACTGAAAGATTAAAAAAAAAAATAATCACATTTTTAGGTGGATTTACGTGCACAGTATTTAATTTGTGGCAGAAATCAATGCAAGTCAGGAGGAAGAGCACAGAAAGGTTGAGTTGCTTTGCCAATATGCTGTTCAGTGGCCTGGTGTTTCTTTTCATCCTTTCTCTAAAGGTAGGCATTGAGACGACTCTCTGCGAGTATAAATAGATGTGGTTATGTGCAGAGTAAGGATCATGGTTCTCCTGGTGTGAAACCTGCCAGTGCGAATAAGTTTGAAGGTTTAACAGAGTGGTTTAACA
This sequence comes from Pedionomus torquatus, assembly GCA_013398155.1. NCBI lineage: Eukaryota > Metazoa > Chordata > Aves > Charadriiformes > Pedionomidae > Pedionomus > Pedionomus torquatus. Next base: position 512,045 of record VZRU01020894.1, read on the forward strand.
GATATGGGATACTTTTTCAAGACTCCAGTGAGCATCTCTGTAGCATCAGGGAAGTCAATGTGTTTGATGTTTGTGGTAAACTGTGTGAAAGAATGTCAGTGGGAAAAGTAGTTCCCTTATTAGTGAAGCTTAACTTGTGCGAGCTGGAAGCCCTGTGGGGTGTAGGCATCCAGATCTTTTTGTGAGGTTTAGCAGCACCTTGCCTTTGGTAGCACACTGATCCTGGAAACAGTTTGGTACTCCTGCCCTCAGAGTGTGTGCATTAAAAGTAGTAATTAAAAATAGCCATGGAATAGGATTTAAAAAACAAAACAAAACACAGACTTTGTAGTTTTTCCTCACGAGTGTCTGCCTTTGGTTGGCATGAGGTGGCCTCTACCCAAGAGAGGGCTCTAAAAAGGGAGTGACAGTGTGGGGTTTTTATGTATTACAGTGTGTCCGCCTGGGAGAACAAGCACTACCTGCAGATACATCAACTGTAGCTGAATGACTGAACTGTTGGTGACAATCAGGAAAAACTGAAAATGCATATGAAATCCTACTTCAATGGGGTTATCTTAAAAAAGCAATCTCCTGTAGGTGCCCAGTTTTAGACGTTCCTAGTCAGAAATCCCATGGCTGACACAATTTTATGACCAGGCTTTTCCATGGGAAGAATGTGGTACAGCACAAACAAACAACAGCCTAGTGAGTGTGTCAGTGTCTCAGTTCAGGCAACCCTGCTGCTATATTTGAGGGAATTAATCTCTCTTAAAGAGAGAAGAGAGTATTTCCAAAAGTGAAAACATCCCTGCTAGCTTCTTTAGGAAGGGTTTTATCTTTTTGAGAGCTTTTAAGTTGACATTGTGGGAAGTCAGTGAACTTAGCAAGCGTTTTGGTATGTAGGGGTCAAGGATAACTAATATGTTATCTGGCTGGCAGATCCAGGCCTTTTAGCAGTGGATTCATGCCATAGTAAGTTACGATCAGACAGTTAAATAGCTGGGATATTAGCATTGTATGTGTGGTGCTGCTTTGCTATTAACTCTTCCTCCTGGCATCCTCCACAAAAATGTTTTTGAGAGTTCATGTTTTAATTGCAAATCTATCCTGAGGCCCAGTCATCTTGTCCTTGTGTTAGTGGCTTAGCAAGGATACCAAGAGCTGCAGGCTAGGGCATATTGCTTTAGAATAAGAAATCCAAAGACTTTGCTAAAGTAGCTCTTTCCTTTATTTGTTCATATGTATTCTGCCTTGCATCCTTTGAACATGATGGGAATTGTTTTTATTTTCCCCAATATTAGTGTACACTGTGAGCACTGTGTATGTCCCTTGGCTATGGCTAAAAAATTAAGGAGGCAACAGTTGCAGCTATTCCTTAGCCAGCGGCAGCAGTCACCGTGTGCTGTGCCGGCTGCTCAGCAGGCTCTGCAGCTCCCTGCTTAGTAGCTAGTACAATTACCTCAGTTTGTTTATTGTTATGGAGTTACATAAGGAGTAAATTTGGGGAAAATTTCCATTTTCATGATACACCTGGAGGCATCAGTCATTGCATAAACTCAGTCAGCCTACCCCTGTTGATGGAGAAGCTGAAATACCACCATATCTCCACCACTGCATGTGGGACTCAAAAACCGACCTTGGTAGAGATGGTGGTGATAGGGGCTGCCAAGTGCTGTGCTCACCTGGGGAGAGTGAGATCCTTCTCAGAGAGCAGCATCTGGGCATTCACTGGTCAAGGAGAAATGTCCCCTTCCTCCTACAGTGATCATAGCCCTTTGGAGATGGGTGATCCATATGCACTCCATAAATTGTTTTCCTTCTTCAGTGTTGTGAAGAAATGCCGCCACTGAGACTCTGGATCTGTTAAGGGTTGGAAGAACAGTTCCATCTGCTTCATTTCACATGATGTTAACTAAAATATGCTGAAGACAGTGCAGGATACAAATGCTTTCTAAGTAGCAATGTTTATTACTACTACTATCTGAATGAAACAAAAGAAGTTATTGTAGTATTGTATTTGACAAATGATCAACAAACACATTGTAAGGAGACAGTGAAAGTTCAGAAGATGCCCCACAGCAGCTGAACAAAAGATGGGAGATGCAGCTCATTCCAACCACGTGGGCTGGGTAGTAAGCAGTGTATTTCATCCCTGCCAGGACAATTGGGTGGGCTTGTGTTCTTTTGTGCTGTACCAGAAAACTGTCTCTGTGGTAGGGACACAAGACCAGTGTTTTCAGTATTATATTACCATAACTGAAAGTACTACTCAATTGTTAGAAAACCGCCAAATTAAATGTTTCAAATAACCATGGTGCCATTTGTCTGACAGATAATGTTTGATTTTTCTGAAGAACCATACAGCATGCGGAATTAAGCAAGAGGAAATACACTGCATGGTTATTAATTCTTTAATGCTTGAAACTACTTAGCAGTGAACATGTAGATCAAAGCTTTGCTTGAGAAGATTGAGCTTTTGAGACAGGAAATATTTGGAGCAGTCTGGAGCAATATAACAGAATCCTGTAGGATAAAAAAACTCCACTGATTACATTTCCATTAGTCTTAAATTCTCCTTTGTGTTCAGTTTAGAGCCATCTTCATGGCTCTTGTATTGCAGGTTAAATGTTACCTGTTAAACACTTGATCTGTTCTCCCAGATTGACAGGCATGAGTGTTCCATTTTTAATAAACACACTTGGAATTTTCATAGCCATCCTTTAAGCAGAAAGCAAAGATATTTGTTGATTTCTCATTGGTACCTTAGATAATGAAAGAGACTAGTTGTAATAATCCTTTGTTTGTTAAAACCAGACCCAAAAGAGATATTTCAGAGAGGTCAGATTTTCATGACCTCAATTGCTATAATTCATAAAATGGAGAAAAGAGGGATAATCTTGTAAATTTGTTGTGGTGTGCATTTAGAGGTCTGGTTCAATTTAAAGCCCAAGCCTAACATAAGTAGATTCGCTGTTGATTTAATTGGAAACCCAAGAAGTATTTTATACCTCAAATTATGGAAAACCAAAACCTGACCCTCCTGAAGTCAATGACAATTATACCAAGGACTTTGAAAGGAATAAAATTTGGCCTTAGGCTCCTTTAGATATATATGGAAGCTTTGGAAAATGAATTGGAGCACTACTTCAGTTCAATGATGTGAAAAAGAAAATAAAACATTAAGGGTCATTTTCCTCTCTCAGTGGCTTTTTAGTGTTTAATGTACTCAGCAGTTTAATAATATCAAATCTTCCAAGATGGTGTGCTAGTGTATATTACCATTTGGTGTTATTGAAATGGATCAATTAAGCAAAATACTGATTCCTTCATTGCAAAACTGTCATAATTCATTAGTTATTGAAGAGCCTGAATTTAATCTCATGAAGCTGTAATGCAGTTGAAGCAAATTAGAGTCTCTACAAATCACAAATCCTATGTTAGTAAGAACAGAAACTGATACAATGCATTCTTCATATTTTCTTGATGTATGATGTGTATTTATTTCCATAATTAACACAAGTATAAAAAATAGCACCAATTAAGACAGTAAACAGTCCTATTTACAGACCTTTGACTTTGACTTATGGGAATGAGTCAAAGGGAAATGCTAAGCACTGGTTTAATTAAATACACAAGGAGTAAATTGTCAGAACAGAAAAGTAGGTTTTAGGAGATGTTAATGCTGCTTGTGTTAATAACCCTCCATGTGATACAAGAAAGTATATAAATGGTTCTCTTANCCCCCCCATTTCTTTCTGTCATTGCTAGTACCACTTACAAGCACTCTTGGGTCTGCTTGATTTATCTTTAATGGATATAAAGCAATACTGGGGTGGATCTCCAGCATGTATAAAAATCAGTGTGGCTTCATTGACTTCATTGGCATACATTGATTTTCACTGAACAAAGGCTTCTTATTTTATTTTTGCAATGTGTCTTCTTCCAAAGACATGCTTAATTTTGATCCTTGAATTATTTATTTTTTTCCCCAAGTCTTACAAAAATGCACTTAAGATTGCTAGATATCAAATGATGGTTTCAAAACAGTGGGAGTAAATAACAATTAACAGAAAGTATAATATGCCATAACAGAAATGCAACTCTCTCTTCTATGGCTAATTAGCAGTTAAAAGTCAGATTTCTACATTTAATTTGGGTGTGAATAGAGCAAGTCTTTGTAATTGAAGGTTGTCAAAAGAGGAGATATTTAACATCTAGCTTTTAATTCAGAAGGTGAGTCATTTGTTAACTGCTTCATCGCTGCCACAACATAGGGTGCGCTGGACTCTGTGGGCACCCAGCAGTGCTGCCCCATCTTCTGGCTGCCTGCCCCTCCCCTGGGGGCACCGTCACGCTGGGGGGCTGTTGTCTTGATAGTCATGCTGTGAGGTATGTGGAATATAAGACAACATATAGCAATGTGGATGCTCAGCATGCATCACTGAACACGCCTGAGGGNTCAAAGGGAAATGCTAAGCACTGGTTTAATTAAATACACAAGTGAAGGAGTAAATTGTCAGAACAGAAAAGTAGGTTTTAGGAGATGTTAATGCTGCTTGTGTTAATAACCCTCCATGTGATACAAGAAAGTATATAAATGGTTCTCTTACTATTGCAGGCTTTGCCTTCTGGTCCTAACTGGCAAAGCTTCAATTAAGGAAAAGGTCACCAAAAGGTTGAGTTCCTAGTGTTTTGGTTTTTTTCTTCTTTTTAAATAAAAAACAATTTTTCAGTTTCCTTCTTCCCCCCCTCTCCCCCCCCCC
>VZRU01020894.1:516825-534837 GCA_013398155.1 Pedionomus torquatus
GCTAGATATCAAATGATGGTTTCAAAACAGTGGGAGTAAATAACAATTAACAGAAAGTATAATATGCCATAACAGAAATGCAACTCTCTCTTCTATGGCTAATTAGCAGTTAAAAGTCAGATTTCTACATTTAATTTGGGTGTGAATAGAGCAAGTCTTTGTAATTGAAGGTTGTCAAAAGAGGAGATATTTAACATCTAGCTTTTAATTCAGAAGGTGAGTCATTTGTTAACTGCTTCATCGCTGCCACAACATAGGGTGCGCTGGACTCTGTGGGCACCCAGCAGTGCTGCCCCATCTTCTGGCTGCCTGCCCCTCCCCTGGGGGCACCGTCACGCTGGGGGGCTGTTGTCTTGATAGTCATGCTGTGAGGTATGTGGAATATAAGACAACATATAGCAATGTGGATGCTCAGCATGCATCACTGAACACGCCTGAGGGATACTGTGAAACACCTTTGGGGGGAGGGCTTTCCTTACCCCAGATGTGTGCCAGTGGTGCATTAATCTGTGCCCTGCATGGGTTCATTGGTATGGAAGTATCAAACTCTTTTTACCAAGAGGCAAATGTGAAATAAAAGCCAAAGGGGTTTATATATGGTAGGCTGAACTGCACCTTGAGTTATTGTGTGTGTGTCAGCAAAACGGAGCCTTCTGGCTGCCCGTAGCAAGTATATTGAACTTTTCACAGGTGTGATCCGTGCTCCTCTCTGCTTTCCACTCACTTCTTCTGGGCTGAGGGTGAGGGAGAACAATTTATCCCATACCTTTAAAAACCAAATTGAGAGAGGTCTTAATCTGCTAATTTTTCTGCCCTGCTTTGACCTTGAATTCAATGTACCATGGTACCATTCAGTTGTAATGTTAGTAGCTGCATCCTCCGATGGTGCAGTTAGCTAGAACTGCTAAAATGCTACTCTGCGGTGCCCTGGCTGTGTTCTCTGGAAATTCGGACAGGTTTATTCGCTTCTTATCCATATTTCTTTGTTAGTGCAGTGGCAGTTTGTGTCCATTTACTTGATGGCAAAGCAGTTGTCACTGACGTTTTGTCTCTGCATGTGAAGCTCTGCACAGTTGGTGCTTCTGTTAGCATAGAGATTAGGGATTTGTCCTCTTAAATGTGAATTAGAGGAAGTCTGAATGTTCAAAATGCAAGAACCTTTGACAGAAATTACTTTTGCATTGAAAGTATTGTTTAACTAAAATGTAGCAGTTTCATCTAATATCTGTTTCTCAAGTCCAAGATAGAGTTTCTGCTCTCAAGAAGAATATCCCTCTGCAGGATATGTAATGCCCTCTTGTGTTAGACACTTCTGTGAAAAACTGGAGCTATAGGTTCAAGTCCCTGGTTAAATCAGACAAAGCAACAATTTGAGATTGGTTTTGTTTGTGGGGTTTTTTATTTTGGTTGTTTTTTTTTGGTTTTTTTTTTTTTTTTTTTTCAAGATCCTTGGTGAGGTACTTTGGGCTTCAGTAGGACTCTTACTACTTTCTGTGAGACAGAAGAAAGCCTTTGTTTTCACCTCCTCCATATTTCCCTCCATCCTCCATATCAGTTATGAAAAATCTTCCCTTATAAATACTCTTCAAATATATATATGTGTATTTCTGTATGCATACATATATGTATGTATGTTTTGGTATGTGTACATGTTGAGTGTATGTGGGTTTTGCTTGGATTGTCCTGGGGATGTGCAGGGGGTCAGCAGGTGGAGAGCACTAGCACATAGCAAATGACCTAATTAGTTCTTCTCTGTTAGCCCAAACAATGCTAGCCCTGGTAGTTATTTCTGGAATGTGTTAACAGCAGAGCCCTGTTCAGCAGATTGGCTTTGTTGCTAAGGAGTAGTGGCAACCATTAAAAAAAAGCTGATTTCTGAGGTTTTCAATAACAATGTCTGGAGGGATTTCCCTCTGGACTTACAGTACATTAATCTTTCCATCTCTTATCAGAATTCCAGTGGATTCGTGTTCAGGTATCACAGCTTGGCTGGGGGAACGCTTGTAAACACAGACAAATGCGTCTTCCCTTAGCACTAGGGGTCTTTTCATTCCAGGAAAGCAATTTGGCCACTTCGAATAATTCTTTACATCTTTGCGTCTTGTGATTTGAGTGCTCAGGAATGGCTCTGGACTTGGCAACCCTAGGTATGTGGAACTTACGTTTTGCCAAATAGCTTTTGCTTAGGAAAGGGGGGAGAGAGATTGTTTTTTCTCAGGTGCAAATCAGCACCTGGTCAACAAAGAAGGAAACCCAGGTAATACTGCAGTAGTGTAGAGTTTTTCATGGCATCTGCAGCATATGATCAGAGAGATCTGCTGCATCCTTCTAAAACTCGGCAGATTCCAGGGGTGGTTGTACAGGAAGGACATGAGTTTGTTGTTGTTGCTAATGAATTACAATACCCCTTAGTTCCAGATGCAGACAGGCTCTGGTGCCTGAAGCCCTCTTGCTGTAGCTGCTGTAGATGGTCTGTGATGGCCATTCTACATGAACCTGTTAGAAGAAAACTGTGTGGGAGGAAAGTAAATATGTGTGTGTATCTAGTCAGTTGCGAACATCATTTCTAAACCATTAGCTGGCTTAATGCATCCCCAAGAGCCAGGTGCAATTTATGCCAGGAAGGGTGACAGGTACTGTGAACTGCGATTGTCAGTATCCTTTTCTATGTGCGCTCAGTGTGGAATGTCAGAAAACTGGATATCTGATATTAATGCCTAGGAACATTAATGTGAATTATTATTCAATGTGAGCTCCCCATTTTGCCTTGAGAGATGTGCTACAAAATTCATCTGCTTTCAGTGAAGTATGAAATTATAGAAACTTTGTACAAGAAACTGTTTCCTACTTAGAGTCACAAATTTTTTTTTTTGGCTAAAACAACTTTTTTTTTTTTGTACCACTCAAAATTATAGAATATACCAGAATATAGATCGTGTCATTTTTGTTTTTCTTGAGCATTACTGTCAGAGTAAATCCATAAAGATGATTAAAAACTGGCTGCTTGTCTCGATCCTTTCATTTCTAAGGAAAGAAATGTGCCAGTCTCAGCAAACAGATGTCCACATCATAACAATCATCATCCCAGTTGGCTTGAAACGTCGTCTGTCTCATAAATGCATCTGACTGAAGAGACAGGGTTTTCCCTCTCTTGTTCCCTCTAGATCAGACCTGAGAGATTAACAAAGGAGAGTCAAGAAGCCCGCTTTGTTACTTGCGTGTTATATTGTATGGCGTTTGAAATTCCATGCTTTTCATGCATGTCCTTTAGGAATATCACGTTATTAAAACAGACGTAAACAGAAAGACGTAGACAGTATCATTGTGCGATTGTTAGTTTATTCACACTATGCTAAGCCTGGGAGGGGGATGCAGTAAGGATTTGGTGCAAAGGAAGTGGGAGAATGGATTCAGTTTTATTTCTAGCCCTGGCGCAAGCACTGGGTCACTTTACAGGAACCAAAACAGAGGTTTGATCTGAGTGCTTTTGTCACTTGCTTTTGCGTTTTTTGGGAGCTTTGTGCAAATTCTTTCACTAACTACTCTAAGCATGTAAGTCAGACTAATTGGGTATGCCTGGGATCTAGCTGTGTATTTTTAAGATGTAAACATCCTTTCACTGGATAACAACAACTCTAAGAGCCAAGAGTAAATTTACAGACAAAATAAGATGTTTGGACCAGTACTTTACTGAGGAACAACTTAAGTTATTTTGCCCACAGCAAATTTTATCAGCCACCAGCATGTGCAAGATAAAAGGATAACAGGATGCTTTGGGAATGTTTTTGTTCCTAAATAGATTGCAGATTTACTAAAGATGGAGATGTTGGCCAGTCAGCTTTGGTAAATAGCGTCTCAGCATAGAATGAGTGTGGAGATTGCATTGCTGAAACACTGATGTCCCACTTCACAGATTACAGTGCTGTTTGGTGCACGTGGAATGAGAAAAGACAGTTTGTCTCAAAGCACTCTTAATGATCTTCAGTTGGATTTTTGGGGGAAAGGCATGATTTTAGGTTACTAACTTGTAAAGTACTGTAATCCAAAAATGTCACAGGCTGCTGTCTCTAGTTTTTGTCAGAATTGATGGTGCCACAAATGGAGCCTAATGGGGGATTGGGGTGGGATAGATCTCTCCTTACAGACCCCAAAATAGTCCCATAACATTAAAACAGAAGGATGAGTCTGACTTACGTAAGGAACCTTGCCATGTGCAAGGCTGTGGAATGCTGTAAGATCCAAAAGACATACACATGTGGCTTTTGGTTCTTGTGCTGTGACCTGCTGTGTGTGTAGGGTGGTGGGGGTAGGGAGAGGTGTCAGGAAAATGTTTCTTGCAGGAGGGCTACATCTTGCCTGCTTATATAGAAATGATAATGCTGAATTTTTTACACACTTAATTTCCATGGCAACAAAAATAATCTCATAAATATGGGATTATTGCTTTAGGATCAAAGAGGGGGAGAACCCAGGCTGTGGAAGAGAAAGTTCTTTATTTAACTGTCTTAGCAGCAAAAGGAGTAACAAAACAAGTCTCAAGATCTGAATGATCCTTCCTGATCGTCTGCAAATCCAAGCCTTAAATGTTAAGTAAATAAAATTAAAAATTTCCAGCTCCCTTACTGTGTTAGTTTTTCAGCATTGTTTACTTCTGAGTGCTCAGCAGACAACGGAATAATTGCATATGAAGCAATAAAGAATATCTAAAAGAAAACCCCTCTGTGTCTTCGCAGTGCCTTGGCATCAGTTGGCTGGAGGGTTAGAGCCCGAAAGAGAAGGCAGTATTGTCCACATTGGGACTCATCCCAGACTGCTCTTAGTGGGGACTCCAGTGGATGTAGTTCTTCTCAGCAGAGTAGTTTTGGAGGACAGCAAAAACACATGTAGACTTGCTGAAGAATTCTAGATGGAGTTCACTACAGTTTTGCCTGCAAGAAGATTGCTTCAAGCATCTCTCTGTCCTCTGCCTCTTTTCATCACATGTCAATTTGAAGCTGTTTGTCTCCTGCATACCTATTTACATATCATAAAGCTGTGGAGGAAATGTAGGTTTGTAGAAAGGGCTTGCCAGCTGCCATTTTTTCTAAAAGAAAAGCTGCAATTTAACATTAACCTAGCAATTAAGCAAAAATTTACGCTAACATGCTGCTTTCTTGCATAAAAATCCCTCTCAGCAACTCTGAAAATTCTCTATGAGAAAGGTAATAGAATAATTCCCAGCATCTTTGATTTGGAAAAGCCATTTTCTGGCATGATTGATATTTCCTTTGTGTTAGCATGGGAGCCCATAGAAAGAGGAGTAATCTCTCTAATGGGTGTACTCCACGCTGGTGCCTGGGGTCCGTGATACATTTGTCAGGCTTTAATTAAAGCACTGGAGCTGAATTTCCACAGTAATTAACTTTTATTTGCAGTTATACCATGTCTCTCATCTTTGACACAGACACTTCCCTGTTAGAGGAGCAGCAATTGGCACAAAAAAATAAAGGATGTGGGAAGGAGGAATAATTTAAGAAATGGCATTGTTTTTGCCATAATTTCTGCCGGAGACAAAACCACATTTTCTTTCAAAGTGGTTTGTGGTTTTCGTGTTTGCTACCTATTGTGTTTTCTCTCCTGCATAAACACACATGCCATTACCTTGGTTATCCTTCCTTATGTCCAGTAGTAAACAAACAACTTCTCTTTGGTACATATCTTACATCCAGGTTACAACAGGTCTTTCTTGGTGTGTACTGTAGAAATGTTTTATTATCTTTTGGCAATTGTTTACTTTTAAAGCGTGAACAATATGTTTGCTGGGGAGGCTGTAACAACATTATCCCTGGACTGTGTGTAGCTGAACTAGAAGTCTCAGGAGTATAATGTTTTTGAGAGTAAACATTACAGGAGTTCTACGTCTTGTTGTCAACAGTGGGTTTGGAGTGAAGAAATCTGTCTCACTGAACATACAAATTGCTTTATTAATAGGATTTAGATACTTGAGCCTGGTCTTTAGATACAGCTTTGTCAGGTTTTTTTCCCTTCCAATATTAATTCATATAGTTTTCTACTTGAATTTCACATGTACTGTGAAGTACTATTATGTAGGAGCACAAGTAACAAATCCATAGGTCATTGTTCTTGTTTGGCTTGTTTTTAACAAAACAGCCTTTTCATGAAGAGAGAAACACAGACACCTGGGATTTAGTCTGCTTCTGTCTCAGCTGCTCTACTAATCACCCTTTCCCAGACTCACTGAGGTCCATTTTAAAAATTAAGTGTATTTTATTCTGCTACTACAGTCTGAAATCTGCTACTTGGTGTCTGTCTTCTCATTTCCAATCTGAACGCGTTCACAGCTGGCTCACAGTGTCCTCACCAGTGCCAGCCAGCATGTTCCTGTGCTCCTGGAGGGGACAGGTCAAAGTATCCTTGCAGGGTGTTACAGTTCTGTTAAGGGCTCTGAGCAAAACTTAATCTCTCTGGTATCCCAATATTGTTTTGTCTCAGAATAATTTTGGTGCCTTTCGGAGAGTAACCTGCTTGCTAGTTGATTTAAGTTTACACCTACAGGTCTGAGAAAAAAAGACAACCAATCCTGAATTTTGCTTTCCGTAATTTACAGCAGTATCTTGTTCCCAAAATACTTTACACGTATCCCTTGTTTCTAAACTAGAGATCTGTTCTTACTGCTATAGCTCTGAAACGGGTGATGAATGCAATACTACCAAGCAAGAAACAGCTAAGAATAGTATCACTTCTGAAACAGAACACTAGAGATAATTAAGTAGAACAGTGTAGTAAATCAGTGTGGCATTTAAGGGCATGAAAAAGACCATGACAAAAAAAGGTAACAAATTGTATGCTAACTGATCATTTTTTGCGATTTCAAGCAATATCTCCAGATTTCATTTTAATATTTCCTGTGGACTGAAAAGCAACTGCAGAACTGAACTGGTATTGATTAAACTAGAAGTGTGGAAGCTGGAGAGAGACACAGACTATTCAAGCACCAAATTCCTGTGAAATCATTTTGTCTGGCAATATATTTCCCCATGTTTTGCCTACTTATTTTGTAACATGCCAGCTCTACTCACCCCCACTTGTCTTGGAAGATTGTCACAGTACTGTGAAATCCCTTATATTTCACCTGTATTTTGTGTTCTTAATTTGTCTTGATTCTTCCTCCTTCTTCCATCTCTGTTTCATGTGTCTATAGTGTTTATCCACTGTCTATGAAAATTGTTCCTTGTAGATAATTTCACTGGCTTTTTGATCACATTTATCTCAGAACTTATTTCAGTGCAAGCATCTGGCTGGCCATACTGTGTTGTGGACTGTGGAGCATAGTTCACATATGGTTGCTCTGGTCTTATTGTGGGGAGAAATCTCGTGTATGTCTAATCTTGTGTATATATAATCTTGTGTTCCACTGCAACATCTGGTTAGAAAAGAAACTTGGGTAAAACCCGAGTTAAGGCGCACTGATCAGAGACTCTGAAAGCCTTGGTTTGACTTCTGACCCTGCTTGAGTCCCCAGATGATTTTGGACTAACCAGGTAGGTGGAAATCTATTTCACTAAGTCTTTGTTCTCTAAACAAGGCCTGTTCACTTGGAGCGAGGTATCTAGGCTTTCTACATTATCAGTGAAGGAAGATGGGCACCAACAGGTCGTGAGCCATTGTATTTTAAGATAGGGCTTCATCCCAGCTTGGTTACAGCAAGATCAGTTGTCGCCCACGACATCCTAGCCTTTTTGAGTGTTGGTTAAGAAAAAGTTTATGGAAGTAACTTACATGAGATTCCTTATTTTTATATGGCTAAAAAGGGGGAATATGAGCCTTGGCTCAGGTCTGCTGTTAAACTGGATAATAATTCCTTCAGACATTGTGGAATCTCACAAAGCAAGAATTAATGCACATGGGTCCTGCATTGGTAAAGAATAGCCACCAATGAGGTCAAAACTCTATAAAACATATTTTCAGTATTGCTTGAGAACTTGTATGTGATGTGCTGTATTTTCAGTATTGCTTGAGAACTTGTATGTGATGTGCTGTATTTTCAGTATTGCTTGAGAACTTGTATGTGATGTGCTGTATTGCATACTGTTAGTGTTGGTCTTTTTCATTACTAGTTCATTTCCAGCACTTCCTTTTTCCTCTGCAGAGCATTTTATACCGTAAGTGTATGATGCATTTTTTTCCAGGATCTGTTTTCCACAGAAAGCTATTACTTTTGAGATGATTATTTAGAGATACTTATTTATAGAGGAAATTCTTACTGGGAGTAGGGTTTCATGCCTAATAATTATCCTTTGGTGGCGTATTGCAGGTCAGTCTGAGTTTGCTTTGCTCCTCACTGCCCCAAAACCACAACCTTGAATGGCAAGTCCTATAGCTATCTTAGCTATGCTTGTTCAAATAAGCTCTGTCAAGAGGTTAGGTTCATTTCCTGGAGCACAGCACCACACTGTGTAGCTTTTGCCTACAGCCAACTCATATCTTCAGCAAAAAATGTTTGCCCTTATCTGCAAAAGACTGCATAGATGTAACACATGTTTAGAGTATATCCATCTTTCCTTGGATTGTGAGCTCTTGGCACCTTGGGGTACTTCTTTATATATAGATGGTATCTCTTGAGTTTCTCTCGTTCCCAGGCATTTAAGCTGTTTGAAACCCTGCCCTGCACAGAACGAAACTGGGACTCCACATGCATTCAGGATGCTTTTATGGCATATATGCAAGGTGGGAGCACACTGTGGTGTTGACTGGAATCATCCTATCATGTGTGGAGGCTTTGGAAGCACCTGCCAGTCATCTACAGCAGCAGGTGTCTTTCTTGACTCTTGCTGTACCCAAGCTATTGTCAACACAGAAGACCTTCAGTTAGCTCAGCTGTTTTGCACCCATGGGCCCATGCTTAATATCTCTAACAAAATGTGCATAAGTTTTTAACAGGTAATCACTTGGCTTAATGTTATCCAGACATCTCAGGCTATCTATGGTTGTACATGGGTCTCAGTTGAGAAATAGAGCGAAAGAATAACTACCTGAGTGTTTAAGCCATGTGTGTCCGTTTACTCTTTTCACTTAAATTAGAAGCCAGCAGGTTACAGAATCGGTCTGTCTCTTGGTTGGCTCCGCTAGAGCTGTTCTGCCTCAAATAAATAGTTCAATGTTCATAGCCTGAGAAAGCCAGAGAAACTAATCCTGTCACTTAGTGGTCAGGGCACTCATATTACATGTGGGAGACTCAAGTTTAAGCCTTTGGAGATTTTATGTTTTAATTATTTATACAAAATGGAAAAATAGCAGGGCGGTAAAGGAAGTCTTATGTTAGAGTGCTTAATTAGGTTGTGGATAACTAGCTTAACCACCAACCTACAGAGTGAAACCTTATTTTTCTGATGGAGCTGAAAGGCTATTTTCTCATCCAAGAAGAGTGGGAAAACATCTGAAACAAAAGAAAAAACCTCAAAAGATTAGAATTGGAAACGTCTAACTGGTCTGACTGAACAACACTCATTGTACACATCAGCAGAAAGTGTCAACATCGTATGTCACTCTTCAGTTCTGCATTTCTACAACTGACTAATCAGAGAATGGGGCACCACTGCATCAACTCTATCTCTGCAGTATTCTACACCCCTGAGCTGAGGTAAAAAAACAAGCCAAAAGGCTTGTTTAGGCAGTGATTCTCCAAAAAAACATGAATAGGTGAAACTGGTATAAGAAAATATGTGAACTTCTTGAATTTGTAGTTTTAGACTTTGGAATGGCACTAGCCAAAATACAAAAATCCTGTACATATTGTAAGTTCACATATACACATTGTCCTCCTACTGACATACGCTATTTGTATGGTCAGCCTGCTTTAGGAGCAGTCAGTTGTCAGTAAAAGTGTAGCGTACCCTAGAAAGATGAATCTGGATGTAAGGGTCTCATCTGCATTCAGAGCACAATGTGGAACTTGACAGAATGATGAAGGTGTAAGGAATAGAAGCTTTCAGAATGCAGCTACTCTGTGCTAGGTTACTCAAGCAGCCCAAAGGTATAGATATGTCCTGTTTCTTCCCAAAATCATGATGAGGAGGATTGTCCACAGCTGCAGCTGATTAATGGATAATGTGAAGGTAGTGTATTTCCAGTGGCACGCACAGAGAACTGGTTCATATATATAAGTTATTAAAGAGCAGGAGCGCAAGATTTTCTTTTCAAGGGAATAATAAAGCATTTGTATTGCTCTCAAAATGTCTGAAATCAACCTTTACCAACAACAGAATGTCACATTCAGTGGACCACTGCTTTTTTGTGACTGCATGGTTTATAGATCCCAGTGGGTTGCGATCACTATGATAAATCCCACTGTTCTTTGGGGTGACATGTTCTGTCTTCTCTGGAAAACTTAAATGATTTATATCAAGTTAGTCTCCCTCTCAGCTCTAACAAACTGCACCAGAATTGCTCTGTTTGCAACATTCCATGTTTGTTTAGCGTTCTGGGGAAAAGCAAGTGTAAGAGTTCTGTTCTGCTGTGTTACAGCATGCTCAGTTGTAGTCCTACCTGGTGGGAACAGATGTGTCTACTTCTCCTTCTTCAGAAATGCCTTCCAGGGCTTTGAGACTTGAAACGGCCTATTATCTACCAAATAACAGATGTCTTCGTAGATTAGGCTCTCTGAGTAAAAACACAATCACACTGCACAAAAGATGATGATTAGCTAGTTGAATAACAATAGGCGAACTCCAATGCAGATGTACAGGAAACAAGGAACGGATCAGACACTTATATTTCTATTTTTCTGAGTTCATTATATACATTCATTTTTACAATGACATCTTAATGTTAAAGCTGCGATTATGCAGCTTTCTGTTTCAAAGCTTCTAACGTATGATTTTTTCAAATTAAAATAATGTATTAATATTTCCCCCAATTGCATGCTAATAAAAGACTTAATTCAGTTTGCATACAATTAATGCATTTGTTATAAAAGTATTCTATATGTTATTAAGTCCATTTTAGTTAATTTCTTTAAATATTTTTCAGTTAAGGATTTGCATTAGTATCTTTCAATATGAATGAAATTGAAGAACTCTGCAATAGTAATTTCTGTAAATCATAATACATCTCTGAATAGATCATCCAGCCAAAAACAGATAGGAATTTTGTTTGCGTAATTTGAAGGGCAGTATATGAAGAATCAGACACACTTATCTAAAGGACTTCCCCTGCTTGATGGTTTGATTGCTTCCTCAAAAAAGATTCAGATTCCTGATGTGATTTGGTGGGTCAGAGTCTTCCTGAGTGCGGAACAGTATAGACAAGGACTCGGTTGACTTTGAGTCTGATAAAGGTTGCCCGATGCCTCACTCAGTAAAACCCCTTCTGTACCATTCAAAGTGAATTTTTCCAACCCAGAAAAATTCTGCTCTGATTTCAGGCTGTAACTTTTTCATTTCAGTAAAAATAGTTCAGTCTCTGAGGGGGGAAAAAAAAATAATATGTTGTCTGTGTGAGATGGGGATCATGAAGGTACAGTGCCTTTTATTTTGTGGGACTTCCATATCACAGATGAGGAAATTGAAATCTGTCAGGTATAGGAGGGTGCAGGACAAAAAATGGAAGGAGTTCTGAATGGAAGTCAAGGTTGAAGATTTTTTGTGTTTTAGTGGAAATCTGCCAGATTAGACCATGTGTGGTCTGAAAAATCCTTATCCACATATATTTCTTCAATTTTTGCAGCTTAGCTCTCCTACGATTTTGTCAATAGGGAGTTTGTCAAAGATCATGGATATGGGTTATGCCCATGTGGTCCCTGTTGTTGACTCAGGTATTGAGATTATTAAGAAAGAAAGGGCAAGGCTGGAAGATGTGGCCCTCACGTAAGGGAAACTAAGAATGGAATAAAGAGATGAATACATGGAAATGAGGTGATGAGACAGAGTAGGAGCAGAGAGGAACTGAGGAGAAATGGGTGGAACTTTGAAGAAGGGATGGAGGCAGTATGCAAGAGAGGTGGACAGGATGCTGGCAGAAGAGACCAGACTAGTAGTAAGGTAAGTTCAAGTGTTAGATCAGATGTTTTGAGTCTGGGCTGAGGACCTAAAGGCTCCAGTTCTCTGGAGGCTTGTGTGGGTGTCAGTAGGGCTGTGTGATACAGTTTCTGAGTTGGTTTTTTTCCTTGTTTTCTTTTTTAATTTTCTTTTTAACTGTGTAAGTTACACTTAAAAGCCTGGCAAGGGTGCAAAGCAGAGCTCCCTTAAATAGGGAAAGATTTTAGTCAACATGGCTCAGATTAATCAATATTTTGTTTTATCTTAGTAGTTCATTATGTCACCCCTTCCTCCCATAACTGTACATCATTCAGATCCAGCTTTGAAGCCAGAGTTATTAATTTCCTGGGGAGCACTTCTGTGGCTCTCATTATTGTGGCATCTGAGTACTTTACAAACACTAATGAATTTATCTTCACAATGTACCGATAAGGTGAAATGACATTATACACCAGGGAAAATGGGGCACAGATGCATCATGTCAAGAAGGGACATTTAATTTAGATGCCCAAAGTGAGATGTTTGTGCCCTGATTTTTCCAGAAATAGTGTTTGAATGCCCTTTCTTTGTTCTGGAGTCAGCTTTTGTTGAGTCCATCACAGTTGGAATTGCTCCATGCTTCCACAGATCAGAGCGCAGGTGTTTCATCTTCTGCTCTAAGCAAACAAGGAAGATGCAATTAATGACCGCCTGTGCAGAGTTTGGTTTTGTGACTTCTTTGGCATTAGGAGGAGAGAGAGAATCCAGTTCCCCAGGCCAGCTTTTGGCTGCCCTAGGCATGACAGTGCTGATTCTCCAAGCCCTTACCTCACTTTTTGGACTGTCTGGTGCCTTTATTGGTGAGGCAGAGACACAGTAAATAGTAGGTTCCTTCATGTTGTGACCTTGACTTACTGAATGTGTGTGGTTGGTCCCTGCTCTTACACTGAGTGAGTCTGGACAGTAGACAAAAGACTCAAAGTGTGTGGATTTATTATCTGGGTTGTCACAACATGTGCAGACCGCAGCCAGACTTTTGCACCGCAGTAATAGATGCACCAAAAGGCCTCTATCAGCTTCTTGGTGATTCTCATCTTGCGTGACTGCCATGGTAATCTTTGCACATGGGAACAGGGGCTCCTGAAGAAAGAGAGAAGCTGCAGTTTTATTAGAAGAGGGTCCTTCATTGCATCCCTGAGCTGCCTGATTGCTCAGTTGTGTGAGCTGGCGTGGGGATGAGGGGAGAACCATGTCATATGACAGACCCATGGCTGGGCATCTTCCATACTTGCAGGGCTGAATTCATGGCTCAGAACTGACTTACACCAAGAAGAAACAATGTATTTTCCCCAATTTTTTACAGCCTATGGAAGCAAATCCATGGTGTAATCAACCAGAGCATGGAGAAGGCAATCTCTGCTTCCCTGAAAGACTTTTCTTCAGTAGGAAAACAGAGGGACAGAGAGATAAGTGGATGGTTTTCAGAGTGGGAGTTAGGCTGCATTAGCTTTCAGTACGAGAGGAGAATCTCACTGAAGTTTGTACACCTAAGAATCCTGCTGTAAGAATTGTGGCCCCCAGATCCTTGCCTGTGCTGTTCAGTCCTTTACACAAGGCCATTCTTCCCCTTTGTGCTTCATCAGTTTATTTTCATATTAAAAATTTATATTCATACTCAAAATCCACTTCAATAATGTCATACAATGACAGAGTCACTGGAAGTACTCTGGATTTGCACTTGGCAGCCCAAAACATGGTTTAGCCTATCTTAGTTGCAATGTAGGAAAAGAACGTCTGACCCTGAAGTTACCCTCATCATGTTTTGGCTGAGGTGAATCTTTCAGGCAGATATTTATTTATTAAATCCACCCGTCAAGCATGAAGACCCAGAGAATCCTATTCTTTTCTTGCCTATGCTGTTTCTTACATCCATTAGAGAAAAAAGAACAGCCTTCTTAAAGAGGTGGCTGCTGCTTGCACTGCTCTACAAATCCTGAGCCAGGTGCTGTGCCTTTATGGAAGCAGAGCTCCTGATGGAGTCAGTCTGGTTTGCCTGAGGAAGAGCTTCATGTTTCTGGGCAGTAATGTGAGTTTTCACTAACCTAGTAGAATAAACAGTGCATCTGAGCATAATCTTACTTGACAGCATAACAATATGTTCAGATGCTGCTGTTTGGGATTTCCTGTATTTTTTCATATGCATTTCCTTCTGGCTTACCTGCATGTCTTTATATGCCAGTGTTTGAACCTTTCAAAGGAGGGAAGGTGAGCTGTTTAGCCAACAGCAGTTTTGATGGCTGCAGAAAGCAAAAGGGAAGAAAATAAGACACGTGGTGATCAGCGTGCTAAATCCTCTCTAAAGCTACAGACCTGTCATTTACAGCTAAATCTCAGGCAGTGCCAGGTTAATACTGAATGTGCCCCTATCTCTCCTTCTCTTGACTTCAAGTCCTCCTCTCTAAAGCCTGAAGTTGTTGACATAACATTGACACAGAGCAGGGAATAATTATTCAGTTGCATAAAAAGTGAATTTATTTATATTGAGTAAAACCAATAAGCCGTGCTGCTTTGACATTTAATTTTCTTGGAAACTCTTCCTACTGAATCAGGCAGGACCACATTTTCAAACGAAATGCAGTGTTTGCACTATAATAGCCTTCCATGGATGAGAATGATTAATTTGGAAATTACCAAGAGCCTATTTCCTACCACCTCTCTCCAAACCTACATTTTTATGGGTCTGTATTTCTGCTTGACGCCATGTAAAAGTTTCATTTTATTCCCACCTCCTGTGTCAAAACGGTCTGCAAAATGTTGTTCTATAAAAGGGGTTGTTATTTATGACTGGGTCACTGGCTGATAGTCCCCTATTGTTTCTGAGGCCACTTCCTCCTTTGACATCAAACCCTGGGGCTGAAAGTTGAGCATAAATTAACACTGTCCCTTGAACTAGACACAGGCATAATAAACTCTCAGATGAAATGTCAGTTCTAAGCAAGTGTACTCTTCTACATTCTGGTGAATGTTGATCAGCCCTCCAAAGCAGAACTCACTTTACCTCTTTTCTTACCACATTGAATGTCTGATTATTGGAGAGATGGTTAAATCTCCTTTTAACAAGAGAAATTTACTAAGGAGATGCGGGTCAAGACATCATCTTACCTGCTGTGGCATATAGGAGGTCTTAAAAATGCCTTACCTTTCATATTTGTTTGCTGTACTGATATTTTTACTAATGAAAATTTTTGTTAGGAATTTATGTTCTGTTCAAAAGCCACTAACAGTATGGGTTACTATTAAATATCTTAATGCACTGTTGAGGCTGAATAGTTAAGAATTCAAAGCGTGGTTATACTTTCCTACCATGCTTTTTTCAACCGTAATGAAATGTTTCTTTTGGTCTCAAGTACTTGAGTATGTCTATTGTAACTTATCATGGTGAAATTAGATCTTTATGCCATATTTACGCATTATGATTAGAGCTGGTTCAAAACAATCCATCCAAAACTGACATGGAAATATTCTTGAATGTGTATTTTCATGGGAAATTATTCTCTTTTCACTGAAGAGAAAAAGTGGAAATGCCATATATGTTAATTAACTTTTAACTTTTTTCTTTTTTTTTCCATTTGTCAGTGGAAGAGGCTTTCTAGTATAAATAGGGATATAAGGAAAGACAAGCAGAAAACACAGTCATCATCTGCTGTATACATACATGAATAAACAAACGTATACAATTCAAGATTGCACTTGCTGCAATGAATGTGTTGCTTTTTATTTAATTGTTTGTGGCAGCTGAGGTGTTTATGTTCTTTTTAATTATATGATCTTGTTTGGTACAATAGGATGGGCCATGACCAAAGTACATGGGTTGGGCACTGTGACCTGATTTTCAAAGCTCTCGTTCCTCACCCACCTTCAGCTTTCAAAAAGGCTGTTCTTGTGGACTGGATTCAGTATCTGATGGAGTCAGGAGAGCACTCTGTTGGTCACCTTCATTGGTGATTATTACCTCTGTGCCTTATAGCTGTAGACTAGCCAGGGAGCTGAGAGATAGCAGAATGGGTAATGAGCTGGGCCCATCTGTACTTACATCAGGTCAGTTGAAATTCCCCCAGAGACGGGCTAAAACTTAATTATTATCTCTTGACCTTTTTCTTGTTGTGTATCCCTCGGCCTTTTTAATCTTTACAGTCTCTTTAGAAAAGATAGTAAAAGGTACCCTTTTTACAGTTGAAGTTTTCAAAGCTTGAAGCCAGTTTGTGAGATTTTTGTCAAAAAAAAAAAATAATTACAGGCACTTTCCTTTCTTAACTCACATCTGTAGTTCATTGTAAATCAGATAACAATGATGTACAATATTGAGCTTCCTTTGTGATGGTTTATTGAGGGTTGTTTGTTTAGCTGTGGATAATCATGGTATTTACTAAAGGGAGGATGATCTTGCAGTTAAAATACTAGATTGAGATGTTTCCATCTCTGCTACAGGTTTTCTTTAAAGTCCTCTAGGGCGAGTGTAACAGTATTTGAGTGCTACAATAGAGGTGTGTTTGACAGCAAGGTACTTGCTTGCATTTCTGAATATTCAAGTGACTTTATGAAACTGCTATTTTGGCCTAGATTTCAGACTTGCTGGACATACACGCTTCGCTTTGTTTACAGTTGATGCTTTCCATTCTTGAAAACTTGACCCAGTCAACCTCAAGAATACAGTACTGTATTATAAAAGGAGAGAAAATAGTACCTTCTCTTTTGCACTGGTTTTTCTTTCTCTACTTGAAATATTTACATTTGATCAAGCTGAATGTGAAAAGTGTGATTTGAGCTGCTTCACAAAGCTGCACTGTTTTCTGACTCTCTAGTGTTTATTACGGTGCAGGCAGAAGCTACTTCCTTGCTTGTTCCTTACACTGAGTCTTTTCTTATTTGTGCATCCTACACAACAAGAGCAGAACAGTTCAACTGAGCTGAAGAGAAGTTAACCCCATAAGCCTTGAGTAGTTGGAGAAAGCACTAAGTGGGATTCCTTTGCACAGATGTTGGCATCCTCATTTTCAGTGTTACAAACTGAAATCAATGGTGGACCTTCAGCCATCTGAAACTCAACAGAGAGAAAGAGTCCTTTGTAAAGGACTGAAACCTTTGGCTGAAACCATGACAATGGGTCTCTTCCTTCTAGCAAAGAGCATTTTAACCAGGTCACAGATAACAGGCTTCAGAGAAACCAATCTGCTCCCTATATACAGAGGGAGTTTAGGTAAGTCAATTGTCAGCATCCAGGTTGCGGACACCCTGAGGCAAGTGAAATTCTGGGGGAGGTCTTCTGGGGAAAACTCACCATTTCAAGAGTGAAATGGAAGTGGAGCTTGTTTCTGCATCTGTTGCCTGCTGTGATCAGCAAGGAAGAACAAGCTATATTTTCTTTAATTTTCCAAAAGTTGTAGAGGTATCTTAACTCAGGTAGTTTTGTGTGCCAAGGAAGTCTTTTAGCAGGAGAGGTTACAATGGCTATGGAGTTTTCCTATCAAAGAGCAGACAATAGCAATGTCACATTGAAGGGTAGCCTTGGTTGCAGTGATCATCAAATGGTAGAGTTCAATATTCCTAGGGCAGTGAGGAGGGTATGCAGCAAGGTTGCTACCCTGGGCTTCAGGAGAGCAGACGTTGGACTCCTGAGAGATTTGACTGGCAGGGTAGTGCGGGAAAAAGAACTGGAGTGGAGAGGGGCCCATGAAAGCTGGATAGTGTTCAAGGATCACCTCCTCCGAGCTCAGGAGAGGTGCATCCCAAAGAAGAAGTCAAGCAAATGATGATTGGAAAAAGGCGAATATAATCCTGATATTCAAAAAAGTGAAAAAAGAGGACCCAGGAAACTGTAGGCCAGTCAGTCCCGCCTCTGTGCCTGGCAAGATCATGGAGCCAGATCCTCCTGGAATCTCTGCTAAGGCATGTGGAAAATAAGGAGGTGATTGGAGACAGCCAACATGGCTTCACCAAG
>VZRU01020896.1:0-14888 GCA_013398155.1 Pedionomus torquatus
TTTTTTTTTTTTTTTTTTTTTTTTAGGTTTTCCTTAGGTGATAGTTGAACTTCTGAATCCTTGAGCTGCACTAAGGCTGGTGTGCCCAGTCTTTTGCAGAACTGAAGTCTTAACTGAGATGCCTTTGCAAAGTTGAAGCACCTTTTCACAGTATAGTCCTGAACTAGGTTGGGTTTCAGAGTCGATAAGCAGGGGAAAGGCTTTGACGTTCAATTATGTGATGAGTGACTTCTATGTGCCTTATTTTCCTTATCAATGAAGAGAAGGTAATGGTTCAACCTTTGCCAGAGAGCATTGAGAATTTCTGGTAATAAGATAAGACAAAACCACTGCAATTTGCTTTGCTTCTCTTGCATTTTCATTGTCAAAGTAGCATTTATTGTGTCAAAGAGCATTTAAAACACAAAGTAAGGCTGTCCTTACTTGTGACTTTGGCTAGACTGGAACTATGAATACTGTGTTGAGAGATAATTTTTTTAATAATTTTTTTTTTAATATAGCTTTTTTTTAATACAGCTTTGGGAAAGAACAGCGTACTTCCCCAAGGAGATAAATTCTCGTGAAGTAGCAAAGCATTCTTCCAACATTACAAATAAGGAAATTTGAAGAAAAGAATGAAGGCCGTTTGTAGAGGGCAGCAGGGTAAATTAACCCCATAGCAAAACTGCAGATAAAGCCAGAACCTTTTGACTCTGGTTATCTGCTATAACCAATACTACCACCACACCTCACTGGAACAAAGATCCTGAGAAATTGAGGAGAGATGGATCACTTGCTTCTGAAGAAAGGCTTACATTCCTGCAAGGTTTTCTGTTTTTCTTCCTTGCACCCCTACTGCGCTGGTTGGCCTAATAAGATGTCCTACCTCTTCTAACAATTTTGGTCTCCCTTATTTTCTGATAATGTAGCAGTTACCATTACTAATACACTTAAAATAAGTCCATTTTCCCTGGTTCTTAAGTAGTCTTGACTTGGGTCAGTACAATTGTGAAGCACAGTTGAGCTTATTTATGTCAGATGAATTGTGTGTGATATCTTATTTCATGCTTAACAGGTTCTAGTTTATTCCCTCTGACTTGAGGTATTGCTTGAAATTGCAATATAGCCAGGAATACCTCATGAAGGAAAATGGATGTACCAGAATTTCAGATGCTGCATGTGTGTAATTGACACAGTTTAAGAAAAGCTACATAGCATGAGTAGTAAATTTAAACTACAAAAATAAAAATTAGAAGCCTGGAAAAGTGTGCTTGGCTCAGAATATATACTAGATAACATTCCTTATGCACTTTATAATATGTGCTACTGTGTGTATGTTTTGGTAGGCTATATTTGTAGTCCTTTTCCTTTTTTTCCATCTTCTTTACAGACCAGAAGTTGAAAAAAAAAAAAACCAAGCAATTATGTTTTCCCAACTTCAGATTACTGTGGGAGACTTCGTTTTTTTTTCTCCTATAAGTAATTAAGCAATAAAACTGAACTGGTGGGTGTGCATATTGTGTAACTTCCATAAACCCTGGGGTGTGTCAAGAGGTAAAGAGAAAAGGTAGAGCCTTCAGCCATCATCTATTGTGCTTATTGCCTAAGATCCTTTTGCTGTGTGTACCTTATTGTCTCCTAAAATTCAGTTTGCAAGAAAATAGACTAGTGTTAAGCTCAGAATTACATGTGAACACGCAGAAACTTTAAATCATTCCTGGCATGCTTACTTGATATGGTTAAGCAACTTCTGGAAACAAACCAAAGAACCAAAACCCAATAACTTTACAGTAAAAATGATACTTGCCAAGTGTTTGGAACATATTGGAATAAATCATAATTACTTCGTACAATAGAAAAAAATATTACTCAAACACAAAATGAGAATTGTTACTTCTGAAAGTAGCAGAGGTAAGAGAATGTTCAGGAAGAGTAAAAAGAAAAACTCTCTCCAATTAAGCAGCTATCATGGATGCCAAAAGACAAGAAAACGACTGTGAGAACAGAGCCATAAGTAGATGGTATTTGTACACAGTACTTCTCAGTTGAAAACCATTAAGTAAGACTTGTGAGTTGTTAGTAATATTTTGCAGCAGTGGGCTGCTTTGAATCTGAAGCCTATTTGCAGAGGCTCTGGCCATGCCCACCCACAGTGAAATGAGGAAGGTTTCTTCCTTTTCTTTAAAGACCTAGTTACATTTATCCATGCAGAAGTGAACTTCAGGTTCCCTTGCTTCAGTTCACATTCTTCCTAGAGAGAATGTAATAAAGTTAGATGCAAGCAGAAGTGGCCCCCCTCCTTAATAGAAATGACCAGCACCAGATGTGACACATTTTTGCTTTGTTCTGGCCATTCTTTTTTCTCTATGGGACAGGGTACAGAAATTTTTCTGTCTATTTTTGCTGGTTGTGGACAGAAAAAACCAAACTGTCGTACTTCCCACTGTACATCCACGATTTTCTTTCTCCACTCTAAGATGACTTTCAAACTTTCTTCCTGGCTTTTATTTATAGTTGAACAGATCCAAATTCTAACTGCCAGGCACTAGCGAAGTTGCTTTTTTAGCACAGAAACCTGGGCGTGAGTCTCCATGCCAGAGTTAAAGCAAAGTGGTGTTGAAATCTGTGCTCGAAGAAACTTTTTCCATCTAAAACTTTTCCCAAGTGTTCATGTCTACAGCAAATCAAGATCGCATAAACTAATGGGAATGCAATTAGTACCCACACTGCCACAAACTTTCGTAGGTCTTCATCCAGGAGACAGACCCAGACATCTTTCTCTTCATACCATGCTTTAGCCCTGCCATCTGTCAAATGCTCTGGGAGATTAGCGCTTGGCAGAGTTAATTAATATTGCAAAACAGTATCACAGAACTTAATTGAATGTAAATAGGAGGCAATTAGATGTATTATGGTGGCATCTGAGTCTTACACAGTCCACATAGGAAGAGCATGGGATTGAAAAATGAAGTAGGAGCCATTTTAAAAGGAGGCTGGCGTTTCCTTAACACAGTGAATTATTTGGTAGTCTGGAGAGATTTCAGAGGATCATTTCCTGAATCCTGAAATGAACACTAATGAAAGTGAAAGAAGCAGCATACCAGACTTGTAAAGGCTGGCTACTTGATTAGAAGGCCCCTCCTATGTCACTGAAGGGGGAACGACCTGCTTGCTTCAATGTATGCATCCCGTGCCGTTTTTAGATGTTAGGGTTATCTGAGATACCCACACAAGTCTGGCAGGTCTGGTGCAGCTGGGAGACTGGCAGTTGGGGCCAGGTGGAAGATGACATCTGAAATGACACTAAATAGCAGTGTTGGGTGACTGACTCATGTGCAAAGTGTCAAATCTGGAGGTACAATCTGAGTTTTTCTTACCTTTGAAATAGTGTCCTACCTGAGTATTACTCACAGGGGTTCCAGCTTGTCCTTGGGCAGAATCCACCCATCAGGTTATGTGCTTCTTGTGCTCCTCTTCACAGCCTCATCACACATGTCACTGCATAGCACACCTATCATATGTCTATAGGATTCTTGCACTATTTATAAATGTTGTAAAAATTCTCTGACTCTGTGTAACAGATACCCATCTGGAAGTAATTTGCAAATGATTGAGACAGCAATGGTCAGAGTCAGCAAGGAGCAGACCACCAAGGGTTTTGCCGCAGCAGTTAATGAAGTGTATTCTCCAGAAAATGTTAATGTAAATATGCTGCAGCCCTGAACTTGATATGGAAACTAAAAATCCTTGAAGAACTTGGCCACGGTTTTCTAACCACACCTTCAAGTATTTATATAAAGCTAGAAGAGGGAAATATAGTTAGATACTGCAGTGTTTTTAGAAAGCAGAAACCATTTTCCAGTGTGAATTTTTAACAAGAACGGTTTGGCTGTGTTATGTGTTGATGCTGTTCTCAATGGTTACAGTTCCTTCTAATATTTCAAATTATCTGAAGTAGACTGAAGGATTTCAACTGCATTATTTCTATTCACTATATTTTGAATGATCTGCTGGATTAATTAAAAAGGTACTCTCTCATCAAGAAAGACAAATCAAAGTGATTTTATTTTTGACCAATTTTTACAGTTGGGCTTCAGAAACTTGAACCCCTTGAATAAAGCAAAAGTCCCCTGCTAGTGACCTTTTAACTTCGTTTTGATTTCTACTCTTAAGCCTTTAAAATGTTATTTTATTTGCCCCACTGTTGTGGTTTCAGCCAAATCTACCGAAGCCAGATTGACGGATGGCCCTTCTTCCCCCCTTTAAGGAAAAAAAAAAAAGTATACAGTATATACAAAACCGTATCAGGCTGCCAAGATGACGACCACGTCACCAGCAGGCATTGGGAAAAGTCCCAGACTGGACTCGGTGATCGACAGGAGCTGGATTCCAGATCTGGAGTCAGGAACAGACAGATTGAGATCAAAGGCAGACGAACAGGCAGGGTCCTCCTTGGACATCAGCCATCGAAGAAGGAGGGTTGACCCTTTGATCCTTCAGCTTTTATACAGGGCATGATGTGGATGGGATGGAATACCCCTGTTGGTCAGTCTTGGGTCACTTGTCCTGTCAGTTCCTCTTTGCAGGTGGAACCCCTCTATGCTTTTCGGCTTCCAACCCTCCAACGGGGCAAATGACGAAAATTACCTGACCTTGGTTGTTCTAGCAATAAGTATAAGCAAGGGCCTCTCTGCATACCATTCCTTGGTATAATCTGGTCTCATCACTGTGAGATGAAACAGTTCTGAACAATGTGCTGTTAATTTCAGAGTTTAGTTAGTTAGAAGAGGCCTAGCTAAGAAAATAAAATTGTAAAACAGAAAATTGGTTCATTTTACCTCAAACCAGGACACCTACACTGGTGGGTAAGGTTTAGGTGATAAAGTTTGGCTGTCTGGCAGTGAGTTCATGTGAGAGGGGCTGGGATGGCAGAGGACAGCAAACTGTCCTCCTGTTTGTCTGAAGGTTGCCTGTGACACAAGCATGTGGTTGTCCAAAGGGGAGACCTCCCAACCAGTCAGCCTTTGGGCAGGGTTCTCACCTTTTCCAACAAGGATTGGGGAGGACGCTCTTGACTGTTGGGGTTTTGAGGACCGAGTAATACTGCAAGAACAATCTCCTGAAGGCATCAAGAGACAGCAGTGCTCGATTACCTTCCCAGTGTGTGCTGATGCCAAAGCATGTTGTGTTTCTGCTTTTTGTTCAAATATGATATGAAATGGTTTCTATTCTGTGATGCTATGCTCAGATATTTTTCTTCTTTTTTAATCAGTCAAGGGCAAACCTTATTAAGTTTGGGGTTTTTTGTTTTGTTTTGTTTGTTTTGTTTTGTTTTTTTTTTTCACCATGTATTGCTGGTGAAATTGGTTAGGGAAATAAGGTGATAAAGGAAGGTTAAGATAGTTAAAGTTTTCTCTTTTCTGAAAAACAGCGCTAAATTGCTCTTTGAGAGGTGACTAAGCAGTGAAAGACAGTACATGTGCAACTAATTTTTTATTAAAAGAAATAGCACAACTGAAAATTTCCCTGACTAATTATATCCATGCTGACTACAGCACTAAGAAATCTTGCTTAAACATTTCAAATCCTGCTCCCCCCCTCCTCAGCTGGAGTCTCTGAGCATGGCTTCTAATTGACAAAGTATACTTTAAGAACATAGGGATTAATTAAAATGCATACTACCAGTGAAAATGAGGTGGTTTTGCCATAAGGTTGTAATCAAGAAGTATCTGCAAGGGAAATGTCTAGAGTTATTTTTCCTCTTGACTGCAGCTGAAGATGACCACCTGGCTGAAATGTCACAGCTGCTTGCTTTTGTAGTATCTATTTCAGTGTGTAATTTAGATGGTCCCCTTCCTTCTAATTTCTGCATCAGCACCAAGTTGTAGTATCCTTGGAGAGGAAGAGGGAGTGTCTGTCTCTTTTATTACTCTGGTTTTATGAATAAGGCATGTCTTGGAGTTTTGCCAGGGCCACCAGGGCTGAGCTGTTAGCTTGGGATGCAGTGTCTTTCCTCACCTGGCTACAAAGCATTTGGTAGGAGGAGGCTTTTTGTCCTTCAGTGCTTGGTCTTTTAAAGTAGTATTTTCAAGGTAGAATGCAAACGTTTATCAGGTGGTGCAATTCCCCTCCCTTTTATAAACATAAGAAGTCCCAGGATTTGTAGTGGGAAGCTGGAGGTAAAGACCTTGTTTCAAGTAGAAAAAGTAAGGATGAATCTTCATGAGAAAAGTTGTCCTGATGCCTCGTGTTAACTGATGTGTGGTGACTCGACCTCTGGTTAAACATCCTCTTGTGAAACTAACTGGTATGATTGGAGACATTAGCACCCACTATGCGTCCGTTCAGCCACACCAGCAGGGATGGAAGAACAAGCCGAGAGCTCTATTCAGTTGCCTTGTTATAAAGGCAACCAGTGTAGATGTCCTGTTGGTATTTCAAAAATAGCCAGCTGCTGTTGGGTTGGAAGCTCTTCATCCATCTGCCAGCTCCAAATATTTGAACAGCTGGAGGAGGTAATTTCCTCAGTTGCTCCAGCTTGAATTCCAAGAGGCAAAGTTCTGTTGAAGAAAATGCAAGGTGTAGGTTTCACATGTGGTAGCTAGTTAAGAGCCTCAGCTTGGACTTGACCAGCTAGCATACATTAGAAATGTTTGCTGCCTTGTATGTGCTAGATCTTCAGAAAGCGCATTGGCGTGTTGTAACTTGCACCTTTAAATACTAATCAAGACAAACCTTTAGGCAAAGACTCCCAAGTAGAATTAACCACAGTCAGCTAAGATATTTTTAAACATCACCTACTTGGTCTGCACTAGATGCTAAATGATGTTTAAAAACATGTTGGCCAACCCATGTTTAATTGATTTTTTTTTTTTTTTTCTTATCTATGCGAGTCCTAAATCAGTTTGATTCTGGATGAGTTTCAGTCCTGCTGATACAAGAATAATGTTTGTGTAGCTCAGAAGGTTCTCACTGTGCTTAGCAGTTGCAAATTTTTCCTGTTTGTGGGGACAGATGCTAGCTAGTAAGTTGAGTAAATTCCATTGCTTTTTGAAGATGAGGATGTTTCTTTCCAGTTTCTGCTTTTATGTGTCAGTTTTAAAAGCTGGCATGGTTGTGAATGAGGATCCCAAGACTGGTTATTCTGCTGCAAGTACTTTTAGAGGGAAACGATTTTTTTCCTGTATCTATTGTCTTCAAGTTTCAGTGTTCAGCATTATTTTTGCATGCACACTCACACAGAAGCTTGCTGAGCTACATGGCCTGGAGGATGAAATTTGTGGTGGTGTGCTTTGAGACCCATCCTATGAGCCTGAATTTATTATGCTGTCTGAGCTGCCAGGTTGGGGCTATCTGAACATGTAAACCAAGTAAGAAGCCTATGGAGGCCAAGCAATATCCTCAGATGCTCTCCAGGTGGAGTCCCTCAAACAGTCCTTGTGCCATGCAGTCCATGTCTTATCTCTTTGATCAGGAATAGGAATATGAGATAAAATCAGGCAGCCAATACCAGGCTCAAGCCTTTAGAAGAGTCGCAAAAGCCTTAGATACTCAGACAGAAAAGCAGAAAAAACAAATCCTATGTGTTAGAGGTAAATGTGTTATCCCCATACTGTAAGAAAGTAACTGCCTGTTCTTGACTGCATTCTGTCATAATATCTAATATCTCGGTATGACACTGTATGTTACCATGAAAAATGCATGGTGAGAAATAAAATCATTCTGTTACTTCCTTTCTTTCCCTCCTCTTGGGTGGTTGTATTTTGGTACATTTTTTGTGAGTACTGAGGTGTTCTTGCCTAATTAGCTCTGGCAGATTTTTCCTGGCAAAGAAGAACCTGTACTCTATAAAGTTCTTTTCCTGCCCTTCCTGTATAAAAGTAAAATTCTAGATGATTTTGACAAAATACTTGCTATTTTTTTCTCAACTGGGGAAAAGTTAACAGATGACCTTATTCTGAAACAAACAATAATACTGAAAATTATTCCCCTTTCTCTAAGGGAAGGGACTCAATTAATTCTAGAGATGTCTACAAAATCCGGGTCTTGCATTTACCCAGTACGCAGCTGAAGCAGTTAGAAAACTGGTAATGTAGATGTAATTACCAAATATATGTAGTTATAAGCAACTTCCATGTTTTGCAGTGTCACTTGCTAGATGCATGGCCATTCAAAAGATTGCATACCTGGAAAACCGATAAATGCTGGGGTAAGAGACAGGCTGTATGGACGTATTGAAGCAACTTTGAGGATTTACTGTATAGTCACTTCACCCTCTCATGTACTGTCTTTGAAACCTCCTGAGTGTGACCTCTCTACCAAAAGCACAAAGTTGTAGTTGATTCAGTTGTTGCGTTCTAGTTGACTGAAGGTTATCACAACACAATGCTAGGTGTGCAAAGGCAATTAGGGAGAAGAAAGCACATCTTATAGAATATATTCCTTTCTGTTTTCAAAGTGAGAGGAATCAAAATGGCTTATTACAACAGCTTGTCATTACTGCTGTGGACTAGGTGTTAACAGTTTTCAAGACAACGTGATGCAGTTGCTTATTTTGAAGACAGGTCTGTGTTAGAAAACTTGTGCAAATTTCGGTTTGTTGCTGGAGAATACTGTTCAGGACTACCAAGGCAGCTTACTTCAACTGCTTGTATTGTGTAATATTGTTTTAGGTTATATGTGTTTCTTTTGGTGTGAATGTGTTGCAGCCCAGGGGCTCTACTTCAAGGAGATCTTGCCCCAGTGCAGATGCTACTTGCAAATTGAATGATAGAGCATATTTTGCATGGATGGAAATGCTTACTTGCTTCAAAATCCATCATATTTTCCTGTTAACAAGAAAAAA
This sequence comes from Pedionomus torquatus, assembly GCA_013398155.1. NCBI lineage: Eukaryota > Metazoa > Chordata > Aves > Charadriiformes > Pedionomidae > Pedionomus > Pedionomus torquatus. The sequence goes on from VZRU01020896.1 coordinate 8,825, forward strand.
TATAGTTATAAATATTCTTTGATAGCCCATGAAAAGCAGTATTACAGAACTATATTTTGTCTTGCAGTGGGTGCTGCTGACTCTTGCTGAGAGTTTAACAGTAGAACTTATGGACAGGCTTTAAACTTCTTTTAATGAGTTAAGTTTACTTAAACATTTTAAACTTTTAGCTCGGGAATGCACTTTGAAAACAAACTATTACCTATGAAGTTCAGTGTAACTTTGAGAAAGCTGTAACTGCTAGAAAGGGAAGGCTGGGAATGAGAAGTCCTTGCTCAGCTGGACAGAGCTGGTACAGTTTCAGTGCTGGTTGTACTTACAGGCTTCCTTTTTCAGTCTTGATATGTCTTGGCTTACGTACTCACAATTTTTATAAATAGCAGTTGAGATTGTATAATACTTAAACTACTGCAATAAAAGGAGGAGGAGACAAATGCGTTTTCCATTAGTGGAGTAAAGTATCCATTTAGTTATGTTAAATTGGCGTGGAAGAATTTGGAGCAATCTGTGGGTTATTGATTGGCTCCACAGCCAAGCAGCAGGCTGCAGCTGACAGAAGTCCCAAAGGGGCTGTTTGCTAATCACAGATAGGCAAAGTGAGGTTTAGTCTGGTTGGTACAGCTCCCATTTACCAGCCCATCCCCTTCTGCAGCTGCCCAGCTTGGGTAGGGGCTGTCTGCACAGGCGTGTGCCCTCCCCAGGCAGGGGGTCTCTGCTGAGCCCCTGGTGTTTTCCTACAGATTGTTGTACTTGCTTGTTTAAGGCTTCAAATGTTGATGAATAAGTTGTAGCACGTAACTATGCAGCATCTGTTAAGACAGCTCAGTTCCATTCCAAAGTGGCTGCTTTTCTGGAGTAGGTGGAACTTGAAGCTCTTTTCTTAGCTTTGAGAAAATTTAATCCACAATACCCAGCAAGTATCTATAAGGCACTTTCAAAGATTACTTCAGTTGGAGGAGAACACGAAGTAAAATTCAAGTTTGGGTGGGAATCACAAAGAACTCTGAAAAATTTGATGTTGGGGATGGGCATGTAAGGATGGCAGAATAGTTTGATGTAAGATTGCAAAAAAAGTAAAGAAATTTTGAAAGTGTGAGTGAAGAAGCAATAGAGTATTTTCTTTCCACTGGGATGAAAATAGGTAGGTAAAACTTGGAGAGCTAAAAGGAGATGTTGAGTGGGCAGAGGAGCAGTAGTGGATGGTCTGTAAGGGATGTGGAAGGTTCATCCTTGACTAGATTTTATTTAGGAGTTCTGGGTCTTACCAGAAGCAGCTAACGTAGAATTAAAAATAATAAATCGGGTGACTGTCAGGATTGCAGTCTGTATCGCTATATAAATTTTCTGTGAGGAATTAAGGTTACAGTTGATTCATGGAAAAAGCAGGCAATGTGTTGTTAGCAGCGACAGGTGGACAGGTAAGGTTAAGAGGATCCCAAAATACCAAGAAGGGAAAAAAAAAACAAAACAAGAAACCCACAGCAGAACCACTTTGTGTATGTGCATTTGATCTTCGGAAGGAGACCTAATTCTTTGCTTGAGTAGCCTGAGGTTCAGCACCATTTGGGATGCAAGACAAGCAGAGAGGTTTCCAACAAGTTTGTATTGCATCCTGTCAAAATGAGAGTGATGATTTTAATTGTTACAGACAAAAATATATCCTTGGGACATCCTCCCTGATTTTGGAGTGACACCAGTGCTTAACTTGGCTTGGTTTAACATGCAGCCAGTTTGCCAGACTCATAATTGCAGAAGTTCTAATTTCCCAAAAGAGAGAAAATGGTCTTTGCTGCTTTCAGAAGAGTTTCAGTGCAAGAAGCTATGTTTGCTGTGTGCTCTGGGAAAGAGATACAATGGAAGATTATTCCCCATCCAGACTGTATCCTGATTCCTGTAATAACAACGTGTCTTCTACATCCGGACATCTTTTACAGTATCACTTAGAATAATGAATGGAGGGTATTGCTTATCTGTATATGACGTGATAATAGAAATATTTTGTCCTCCTGATGTCTTACTTTAATACACTGGTATGCTGAAACCTATTTTGTCTACCTGAGTTTGTCCAAATTTGCAGAAAATTGTCCCATTGAAACACTCAATTTTTATTTTTTCTTTTTTAAAGTAAAAACAAAGGACTACAACTTTCAGTACCAAGCAATTAAAAAGAGATTGCCAACCTAGATGAAAGGTACTAACGTGGTCACACATGACAACTGTCGTTCCCCTGCAGAAGACTCTTAGGTGTAACTCAGCTGGGCTAATTCAGCATCCCTTCTGTCCTGGGCAGAGTTTCCGAACTGTGATTGAGTTAGCAGGAGAACTCTCTTCTTCACCCTGCATGTGTCTGTGTGCCTTGTGAAGTAAAAGACAGAAAATCAAGTTTCTGTGGCCTTATGGGATAGCAGTGTGCTTTACAATGGTCTGTTAAATTAGGTTTTATTGTCTTTATGGATTAATCTATTTTACAGTCCTCTGCCTTCTGGAAAAAGAGCTCTAACAGATGGTGATGCACCTTGACTTGGTAGCTGTAGATGGACTTTCAGACCACATCTCCAAGACTTTCCACTCCAAATGAAGGGAAGGATGGGTACTGGGCTTTTGATAGTGTAAATACAGGGCTGCCTTCAGGTGTTGCTTTCTGGCAGCGTGAAGTTGTCCCACCATAGAGAAGAAGTTTCCACTGTTGGCTCCAAGCAGACTAGTGAGTCTTGCTGCAAGGAGGTGAAGGGTGCTTCCGTTCTGTTTTGCTGGAGTTTGGGGCTTGGTAATGCTGGGATTTTCCTTAGCCCATTTACTGTGTGCATAAGAAAGAGAAAAACAGAGGTGCTTTTTAAATGTTTGTTTTAAACATTGTATTTGAAAATCTGAGTGCAACTATTTTTGAGACATGCTGGAAGGAAATAGTATGTGGAAAATCTCACTGGATGATTTCAGTGATGTCTTAATTTATATGATGTACATGCGCTACACTATATGCTATTAATTCTTTATTTCTCTCTTTGAAATGAACCTGATTATGTAAAGAGAAGATTTTTCCATGCTCTCTGCCAGTACATGCTGCAGCAGAGGGAGGTGTGTTGAGAGCAGCGTGCAATACCTTGGTCTTTGCCTGCTGGGGAGCTGCGGCTGAAACCTCCTAAGGAGCAGCCACGCTCCCCAAGGCTAGGGGGAGAATGATAAATGTCTATTTGGCAAACTGATTAGTAAAGCCTTTGCACACTTGGCTAGTTGTATCCTGTGTCCTGGAAAGGTGCCAGATGGAGGAGAAACGGAAATGTAATGGATTGCAGGTTGGCTTTTTTTCTTTTCCTGTTGGTTGCAAAAAGGCTAAATAATTGGGAGTTGCCTTGAGGTAGGCAAAGCCTTGCTACTTGAAGTCACGCAAACCTTGCACTGGCTGAGCTTTATTTTGTTTCCAAGGCTTTCTAGGTCACGTTGGTGACATTGGGTGAGGCTGGGGGAAGAAATTCAACTGGATTTAGTTTAGCTTTTTTTAAACAAATCATAATCTCCAGCTTCTTTGGAGGAGAGGAGGGAGGGAGAAGTTACAGCAGATGCCTGAGGACCCATGAACAAGCCCAATTCGTAACCTTGGCAGAGCCGCAGCCAGAGCTGCCTGACATACATTTACTGGGGCTGATGCTTTTCAAGGTGTGTTGTAGGTTTATCAACGTCAACTAGTAGTGTTTGAGTGCCAAAATGATATGGTGCTATAGCCTCAGTTAAATTTTGCATGATTTAAGTGTTTCTATTTTGATGTTTTAAACACTTTTTAAAATAAACATGTGTTCTGCAGATCACTGGCTCTCTGGTATAGAGAAACCTGGCATGATTCATCAATATTTCTTTGTTTACAGTGAACTTCTTAGGAAATTATTGAAAGCCATGAAATATTGCAGACTTCCCTCCATGTCCCTCCAGATGAAGTTAATACAGTTGATTTGGGCAGATACTGACAACAGAATGAATTTTAGGGGGAGTGTTTAATTTCCATCTGGAGTTTTTCATCCATGTTAAAAATTTGAAGTATTTGGAAAAACATGTCACAGCTCCAAAATCCCGACGTTGTTTGCAGACAGGAGATTTCAAGAATAAGTACACATTGATTATTTTCATTTTTCTTCTGGTTTCAGAGCTGTTTGGTTATACACAAGCCTTGCAGATAATTTTATTTTTTTTTTTTTAGCAGTCAGAAGATGTCCTCTTTAAGACAATGAGCTGAGATTTAAGCATTTTTGTAATGATGTCAGGGCCATAGCTATAGCAATTGGGGTGTTCATGAGAATGCAAGGACTAAATACCAAGGTCTACTTCAACAAACAATAGTAACATTGTTTTCTAAAATCGAGTAGTACCTGCTGCTGCTGTCACTTCCCTGTTTATGAGAAGCCATCCTCTTCTCCCCTGGTTTATAAATAAAACTATCTACCTTTGACAAATGGATTTGACAAACATAACTAGCAGCCTTTCCATCAGGCAGCATTTTAAGTCATGAATTCTGTTGCAAGCAGATTTATTTAGGTATCAAATGCTTTGGATAATCTCTTTTATGTAGTTAGAAATAGGGAATAAGATAAAAACATAATAATGTCGCTATGTTTTGGCAAGCTGGTACTTCAGATGACAGTCTTGCAATTTTCTTCATTTGCCTCTTTGAAGTAATATTTTCCCCTTAGTGTGGCTGGCTTGCTTCACAGTGCCCTGCAACAGCAGAGGTGGGTTTTGATGTTTACCTTTGTTGAAGCACTCTGGCTGGTTTTTAATTATTCACACACACTGCATTGTACATAGTATTTCCAGCAGATGATTTCATTGTACAACCTTCTCCAGCGTTGCTTGTGCTGAGATTGGATATGAAACCAAGTCTTGAAAGCAAATACTTTGGCTGAAATCATGGCATCTTTTGGCGGCTGTGGATTACCAGGTGTTCTGCATTATTGTCTTTTACCCTTAATAAAATTTCTTGTGTCACAACTATTAGCAGTTTAACAAAGGTTGGACCACACAGGGTCTGCTGGTCAGGATGGAGAGGAAAAAGGCTGGAGAAAAAAAAGAGGGGGGGAAGGGTGAATGAGGTATTTGAAAGCAGCTGCTTTGGCTGCTGTCTCTGCTCTCCTGCTTTGTGTTCTGCAGCATCTCCTGTATTTATTGCTTTTGATATCATGATAGTTTTCACAATTTACTTTGTGTTAGTGTCTAGGAGTCCAAGTTTGAAACTGGAGAGAGAGCAGGTATGGCTGAGAATGTTTTGAGGGAAGGAGAAAGAACAGCAGTTTTCTTTCCTGAAAAGTTTGTCCAAATAGCTAACCAAAAAGACGAAATATTACCAAGATTATGTTTTGGTAGTGTCAGCAGGCATCCTGTCAGTTGTCAGCACTGTGAACGTACCTCCTGCTTGCGAATGTACTCTTCACGTTTGGGATGCTTATAAGAAGAAACTTCTCCATGCCTCGTGCTAAAGTCTAGCTATTTTTACTTAACTGCATAGTTTTAGTGACTGCTGCGTAGATTAAAAACACATGGCTACCAGAGCATGTGTTTCAGCAGAGCAATGCTGAAAGTCGGAGAATCATGTTAATGGTTGGTAAATACACTTTTCAAACCTAGTGCCGTAAGAAGATTCTTTATCCTTCTGGGAGGTGGGTTTCTTCTAGCATGTTTTCAAAAGTACATCTATGAGGCTGTGTCATTAAATATGTGCAATGACTAAAATAACTTGTAAATTTAGAAGATCATGAATATGGCATAATCAAATGCAAGAATGCATAATTGCTTGCAAGATTTGATGTATTTGACTCTCCTCGTTAGATGGTTGTAGAAGTACTGTATTTTGTGACTGAAATTATTATTGCAATTTTTTTCCAGGCGACTGGCTGGCAATGACCTTTCTTTTATCCATCCAAAGGCCTTGTCTGGGTTGAAAGAACTCAAAGTTCTGTAAGTAATTGTGTTTTAGAACTTCATAGCTAACTGTATGCTTTCTTAGTGCACAGTCAGCCTGTTTTCTGGGAGGCTGGAGAAACTTTTTTCCCCTTTTCTCTGCTGCCCCTCCGCCCACCCC
>VZRU01020896.1:14935-84104 GCA_013398155.1 Pedionomus torquatus
CGCCAAAAAAAATAAAATAAATAAATTACAGCTGTCCTACATTGTTGGTTTTTTTGGTGGGTTTGATTTTAATTTTTTTAAAGCCTGCTGTAAGTAGTGATGATGAACAGCAGTGAATTTGACTAAACTCCAGTTAGAGTGTGCAATTAGAATGCTTGCTTGCTTCTAAAATATATCTTGTAGCAAAAGAATTCTAAAAAAATTACTTGCTATTAGAAAAAAATTTACCAAAATAAAAAATAATTATTTTTTTTTACCCTATTTGCCATGTCATACTTTCTTTTCCAAGATAAGAATAGTTAAGGATAAAAAGAGCTTTCTGGTTTTAGCAGTTTTAAACCCTGTATCCAGGAACTGTAGTGTTTAAGCTGATGTCAACGTTTCCAATTGCTAGTAGGGCAATGTTAAACAGATATTGATAAATACCTAGTGGAAAAGGACCCTGAGATTGTAAGAAAGAACCATGAATAAACAGCACAAGCAGGGTACAGACGACAGAAACTGCCTGTCTACAATACTACTCAGTACGATGTTTTCAAAATTGAATACAGTGTCAAGGTTTTTGAAGGTATCTCTGTCAGAATGCTCAACACTGGATGCCTGAAATTCTTGCAAAATTTGAGACTCGGATGTTAATAAACAGTAAACCTTCTTGTCAACTTGAATTTTACCCAAGTATGTACCAAGATCTAGTCGTAGTTTATAATGTGTGAGATCTTAGTTACTTACATTCTCTTTATAAAAGAACTCATCACACAATAATATGTTGACCTATAAGAGAAGTTCTTAAAAAAAAAAACCCGGTATAGCTTAATTCAACTTGGCTCAAGTTTCATTCTGTGTCTTTTTAATATTTGCCCAGAGGTGCTTTGTTGTGATCACACTTTGTAAATTAGATTTGTTAATACTCTGTGTATTGATGCGGCTTTAAGAAAAATTAGAGGTTTGTGTGTTTTGTAGCACATATAGGATGATTTAACAAGAAAATAATACAATATCATTTGTTGTAGCTAATTTGTGCTCGTGTTAAGTTGCTCAACCTCTTCAATGAGTTCCCAGGGGATTTTCAGCGTATTATATCAGAGGCTTGTTGTCTGCCAATTAATGAGTTGCAAATAAAACTGAAATAGACCACTTTCTTGTTTCGTTGTTGCCTTTGGGTATCTGGTCTTGATAATTCTACGTGCTTTTACGTACACTAGAAATCTGTGAAACTATAACAGGGTCATGGAATCTTGTCACCTCTACTGTTGATAAAGTTTATTGTCAAATTCTCCTTTGCTAACATAGTGGATTTTCACAGAACCCTACAGAACAATCAGCTGAAAACTGTACCTAACGAGGCCATCAGAGGATTAAGCGGTTTACAGTCCTTGTAAGTTTTCTTACTTTGCTTTTATTTCTCATGTGGTTCTCCAAGTTCTGCTTTCAGTCACTTGGTACATGTTTGCTTCATTCTGTAGAGTTTTGAAGTATAATCGTGCATGTGTCGTGACATACTTTAATGCTGGAATTGCAACTGGTGCAAAGAAGCCCATGTTCATAAGGGATTTTATTTGCCACCTTTGGTGGGGTGACCCAAATCTAAACTCTTTCAAAACCCAAACCCAGGTACAAGATTGCTGTATAGGTGCAGTCAAGTTAAACATTTATCATCCTTCTTGCATGTCCTAAGGTGTTTAAGCTATTTTAAAATGTTGTGCAAAAATGAATCATGCCCATGGCTTTTGTATCCAGAGGACAAAAAGGGTTTTCTGGGAAGGAGTATTGCTTGAGACGTGCATAGTATTGACTTTACTGGAAGGTGTTGAAATCACACAGACAGTTATGAACACCTTAGCCATTTGCTAGTTTCTTATAAGTTATTTTATATGTGCTTATACTATCTCATGCCTTATGTTTTCTAAAGTATTTTAATCAGCCTTTAATAGTTACAGCTCTCTAGGTGGTAGATGCTTATCACTGTGATGAGGAGGCGGAGGGGGGAAGGGCTTCACAAAATTTTTCCTCCTTTCTCCTTACCTACAGAGAGAGGGCAGATGATTCCCTCTGTGCCCAAATTCAGGTTTCTGGCCTAAAATCCTGTTTCTTTCAGTGTTGCATTAGATTGTGGAATACTTTTGCAAAAACAAAATTAATAATATCAGTTTTGAAAAATAGCGTTGCAAACCTATTGTGCAACTTCTGCAAAGGTGCTTTCTGCATTCCCTAAACTTGGATCTTGGCCACTAGTTTCTCGTGGTTGCTCGAATATTCCCGCCTTTTCCACCTGGAGCGAGCCCAGCCGGCAGCACGGTGCAGTGAGATTGGCTGCAGGTTACAGGGCTGGGGAGTGGGAGCCTGTGAAGTGCGGGGACGTGGCATCTCCCAGGACAGCCCTGGACCTGCTTCTGCTGGACTGCTCAGCAGCCAGCCTTGCCAGCCAGCATGGGAAGCAAGCAGCTCCCAGCAGGAGAGAGCAGGCAGTTCTGATGCCACGGGTTGGCATAGACTTTTCCAGGCTTTTGGATCCAAGGGTAGGACAGATGAGGGTTTCCATTTTCCAGATTTAATATCCTGTGTTTCCCCTTTGTTTTAGCGTGTGCGTAGAAGAGACCACACCTTGGTTTGAGGGCTGCCGCCTGCTGTGTCAAATATTATGCAATGTAGTAAAAATCCTTCGAATTAGATGATGAGAATAACCCTTTAGTAATTACTTAAAAAAACAACCCCACAAAACAAAGCTCCTTCCTGGCTCCCAGCATTTCTATGATGCCAAAAAAAAGAAGCTGCTTTAGTTGAATACTTTTGTCTACAAATCATCCATTTCATTTTTGATAAACGTGCTTTTTTTTTTTTCTCTACTTACTTACAGTAATGTTTGTTCTCTAATTAAAGTTGAAAATATTAAATGTTGCTGGTTTGACAACAACCTTATGTGCAGAAGGAAAGGGACAATATTAAAGGAAAAATAATGAAATAATAAATTAAGCCAGTATTTCTTTCTCTTTTGAAATTCATGCATTTTTAATATGATTGGCAAAAGGATGACGTTAGAGCTACTTAAAAAAACCCAGACAGTTGTTGAAAATGATGATGATGTAATATTGTATAATATCAGTATAATCCCTTGCCATAAGTAATTAAAATATAATAGTAACAAATTAAAGTGTGGTGAATTTTCTCTTTCTGGGAGCTTCATTGTTCACATCAAACGATAAATTGTATTAATTTTAGGAAGGTGAAAAAGGAGGAAATTTGTTAATAAGCAGCAAGTTATTTGTTACTTCTTTTTTGGAGGAAAACCAAATTGAGACTTCAGAATAGCTATTAGAAATAAAGCGGGGAAATCCAGTCTGGAAGTCTTAGGTGCCAGAAGCTTGGAATGATCTGATGCAAATCGGGTTTTGGGTTGTCCCATTCTCTGTCCCTGAGAAGGAATGCTGTCTACATTGTAAGATCACCCTAATTTGTTAGAATTGGCAGCAATTTGAGAAAAAAATGTTTTTTGAGACAGATGTATTCAGAAATGTAAAGCATTTTTCCTATGCAATTTGTTTACTTCACCAGAATGTATTTCTGTCATTTTCATGAATTTCACTAAAACTTTCAGTTTCACAGAATTGCAGTGTATTTTTGCATATTCCCTGCTAATGTAGGGAGCACCTTCTGGCAAAGGAATGTAGGACTGGTTCTTGAATTTTGTGTTTGAGCATGGAAACATAAGTGTCAGCATGTTACTTTATTAATAAATAAAAAAAAAGCCAGGGGTGGGGGAGGAGTGACATGTCAAAAATGGATTTAAAGCTCCTGAACTGCTGTGACCTTCTTCTGAAATAACTCTTTGCTGAATTTGTTAGAAAACCTGCTTCTACCTTTTTAATATATATTATCCATCCAAAACCTGCAAGTTTAAACATTGCTTAGCTCACTCTCTTCTGGCAGTTTCCCAGTTTGCTCTGAGGTAGGTTTTAGGGAGATTTTTTTTCTTGGTGAACACACAAATTACTTGCTCATAAAACTTTATACTATATTGATAATCATTTGGTTTGCAGCTCCTGTAGAACTCTCCAGTTTCTCTCTTAATGCGCTCCAATTTCTAGCAGCGTAGGAAGGTGGGTGCCACACTGTATGTATTAACAAGCCCACAGTAGATATACCTGGATAGAAATAGAGAAGATAGTTACAGGAGCTTCATGATGTCTAATGTTTATAGCTGGCGAGCAGCCAGCCTGGTTCAGAATACTAAACGACAGCTCTTTATTTGCTATTTACATTGGATGTTTTCCCAGCTCTGCCCTCTGAAAGAGCTAGAATACAGTCCTTATTTATGGAGGTGTAATTTAGCGAAATGAAAGAGTTTTACTGAGTGGAAACTTGCTGTCTAGCACTCCAGAGGAGTTTATCTGGCGGGATGGATTCTTGCATTGCAAGGCACTGTGATATCTGGGACTGTGGGACTGCACTACTGAGACAGAAGGCGTTAGTTGTCCAACTTGTAGACGTGGCTTTTGTGTACTACGTTACACAATAGTGTAGCGTGTCAGGTTACTCTACTTTTAGCAGAGTAAACTGACAAATAAGGAGCTTCACAAATGTAAACAATATTCTTGATACATTTCAATTATTGAGAAGCATCAACAGTGTGTTTTTATTATCACAAAGTAATGAAGTGGCGTACGTCGTACTTCAGATCTGGAAATGGTGTCGGTGAGGTTTATGGATGATCTGAGGGTTGTACAGAGGTGCCAGTGGTGACAGAGTGATGTGCTGCTCCCACAGCATGCACAGAGCCTGGATGGACCAGGGTAACCGTTTCAGAGGGTCGCTTCTTTAAGTGTTTTAGTATATTTAACTGCAACTACTTATTTTGGTAACACTGCTTATTCTGAGCTTCAACGCAGAATGTGACAATTTGTAAGATGGTACTGTAAACTGCAGCAGGCTGCCAGGGTTGCTCCAATTCACCCCAGAAACCCAGCTATGTATGAATTTTAGGTCATAGCACAGAACATTCTAGTACAATCCTCAGTATGTGATGAATGTTGAATAAACTGTTGTTTAAACAGACTTTCAGAGGCTTCGGAAAGGAGATCTGTGTTCAATTTATTTTTAAACTCAATGGGCATTTGCCATCAAATCCAGAAGTCGTTTCAAAAAGGTTGTCAATAACTGCTAACATATCAGAGACACTTTATTAGAACTGTAGATCAGGCATCACTGAGGTATTGTCCCTGCACATGTGCATACATGCCCACACGCAGGGAATATTAGAGCCTCCTGCAGCAGTAGTTCAAAGCACTATAGCTATGCTGTTATGCCAGATTCCCAAATTGTGGGTACTGGGACTGTGCCAGTGTGGCGCTCAACTGTGATAGCTCCTGCCTTTCTCTGTGTGTGGGTGTTCACCTGAGCTGCAGGGTAAGCGCCTTCATGCGTGTGGTCAGCAGTGATTTTCTGTGGTACCCAGGAGCAGTTCTGGTTCCGTAGCCTGGGCTGCTCGCAGCTGCTGCTGCAGGATCATAACCAGTTCTGCTGTCTGCTTTCCTATCTTAGAAGGCTGAAGCAAGCTCGAGGCAGGATGAGGCAGGAGGCACAAACATGCTGAACTGGAATGGGGTTGTGTTTTCTGGGAGAGGCAATCAGCTTAGCCCAGGCAGGAAAGACTGGGGTCCTAGTGTGGGATTAGGAGGAATGAGAGCAGGATCTTGCTTTGCAGGATAAAAGTGTACAGTAAAGGGATGGGGACAGAGCAGGGAGGTGTATTTCATTTAGTCAGTATGCATTTTAAATATGCTGCTATAGCCTTCTATTTCTAGCTTTTTCTTATTTTACAAAGGATTCTTTATACAGATCAAATTACATCTGTATCTGTTAAAAATCTAGAAATGTGATGCTGATACAATAATGAAAGCACACAGCTTTAAGGGGTAGTTCACATTAGTGACAATTTTAGTAACAAAAACCATAAGTATGTTGGATGCTATCAGAAGGGAAGATCCCTGAATTGGGAGAGACACAAGACACAATTGTCTTCTGTCAAAAAAAATGCAATTTTTTTCTGGTTTATGGCTTCTGTTGATAATCTTGGGGTTCTGGATTGTCAAGTTGTGAAGGACAGGGGTATCTGTAAGGATAATTTTGTCTGGGAGGCTGTGAGAGATGTTCATTTATAGCAATGACTAGATGAAGTTAAGAAGCATTGTATGGTCTTGTATATAGTATGTGCCTTTAACAGTGCCAGGTGGTTTTTCAACCAGCCAACTTTTAATGGGTTGTCTTCAGAGGTTTTTTGGTTCCCTGCTTTGCTGTTATTAAAGGGTTAAAGGGGACCAGCCCTCAAGGGAGTCTGTGTTAAACTGTAGGATTAAACTATTGACACCAGAATGGGAAAAGAAGAAATTAGCTCACGCTTTCATTTAATCTGCAAAACCAATACAAATTTAAGTATGCTGAATATGCTTTTCTCCCTTGTATTGTATTTTTTTAGAGTAATGAATGTATAAGAGCTCTCCTGAGCATGTTTGATTGTGCTGAAAAATCTTTAAATATGCAGCAGTTTAAATATACTGCTTTGTGAACTTTACATACTCTGAATTACATAAGTCTCATTTTTCTGGGCTGTGTTCACCTTTAGGAGCTCTTCTGGTTTTCTTGAAAGTGAGATATGGGTATTTCTTGTTGAGCTTCAGGAGTCTCTGGGACTCTTGTAGCTGCTTATTTTTTATTTTTTTATTTTTTATTTTTAAGTGTCTGGACTTGCTTAAGGAATTGCTGATATTTAAATAAAAATCAGGAAATTATTTAGAAACTGATCAGAATCTTAACTGGGGATGATGGAAGTTACACAGCATGTGGGTGAAGATCAGTTGAATACACTGGGTAATTTGCAGCAACTTTTGTACGAGTTCTGACTGGTACCATCTTAAACACCAATAGACGTGCTGGCACATCAGTCCTGGTGGTTGAAACAGCTTTGACGTGTATCATTAATTTCTGAGAGCTGCTGTAAATTTGTCCTTGAATAAAGCAAATCCTTGTATTGATGTTTGCAGCACATAAGGTACAGAGAGCTGCCGCATGATACAATGAGCAAACCATGATACAGTGAGCAAACGTGCTGAGTATTTTAAAGTGCCTCTGTTAACATGGTGGGTTTATTGCCTTGCATTGTAGCAGAATTTCCTAGGTCCTAGGCTTATCAGTGCTCAACTTCAAAACCTAAAAATCTGCTCCACTGTTAACTTGAGTGATTTCTTTGTGGTTTTTGAAGGAGCACTTTAAAGAGCAAAGTTCTCTAACAGTTGCCATTGAGCAGAAGTGTTTTAACACAAGAGTTTAAGTCATTTTCCTCTTGTTAACATCAATATTAAACTCCTGCTATTAGTACAAGGCTGTTAGAATTCCCAGTCACTGAAGCCTGGAAGGCCAAGAGTGGCCACAGATAGGAGCTAGATGGGCTGGGATAATAGCTGCAGACAAATCTGCGATGATTCCCAGGTAAATAGTGTTAACAAAATGTGTGACAGTACTACATTCATAATGAATATTATTACTGATATGATGTTTTTGAGACGTATCTTGCATTTGCAAGGCAAGGAGAGAGCAGTGGCTGCTGGAGGTTTGTATTAGGAGAGCAAGAGTTGACCATAACTTGCCTGGAGAGACTACAGGATGAGAGCAAAACACAGGATTTTTCTTCTCCCTCTGCTGAAATTTGTGCAGAGCTCTTGCCATCGCATTCCTGCTTTCTCCCAACCAGCTGAGATCATGCAAAGCTGCTGATTTCACAGCCTGGCTGTGGGGTGACCCTGCCTGCATGGCCAAAGGATGCTCTGCCTTGTCTTCCCTCAGACTCTTTTTGGAGGGTGGGAAGAGAATAAACCAGAGAAGCAGCACTGGAGGAACTGGGCAGCTGGAGATGTGCAAGCCTGTTCGTGGGAGTCTCTCCATACTACCCACAAGGGATGCAGGCTGTGGGGCACCTGCCCTAAGCAGTGCTGCTGGCCAGCCCAGATGGGGACATGAGTGTCCTTTCCTTTTAGCCTTTTTAACCCTGTAAATAGATGCTGTGCCGAATTCCAATGCTGCCATGCCCTTTTCATTGAAGCATCTGCTTTTGTGCAAGTGTCTGGCACAGCAGTTTGTGCTGTGGTTCAGTGTGGGGCAGCGTGTCACACCCCACAAATATATTTTAAAAAGCTGTGCCATGTCCCAGGTACCGGCTCTCCATACACTAGCTTACACCTGGCAGGCCCAGCCTGAGATTTGTAGTGAAAAACTTTGTGAAAATCTGAAATATGCGGGAATTGGAATGGTAATTTTGTGTGTGTTTATACTACTATGCAAGTATAAAAAAAATTCATCTATATTTGTGTGTTAAGACTTTGGAACCTTTATTCATTTGAACTGAGGTAGCCGAGTCAATTGTTTGAAGACCTTTAAGTTGCTATGTTATTCACTTGTTTTAAAAATATGTCCAATACTGGTACAAGAGCTGCTGAGTATATAGATTTTTAAAATCTTCCTGCTCTTTTCTCTTGTGGAGTTGGACTTTGTGTGAGGAGGGAGCCTGACAGGTAATAAAAGTGAAGATGACAGCTCTGCAAGTGAACTCTGAATTTATAGACTAAAATGTAAAGGTCTCTCACAAGCTAGTGCCTATAGGGAAGCTGGAATTGGAGTAGCTTCTGAAAAATTAAGGAATTTAAGTACGTGCTGCAAGCTCCAATTTAAAGAACGTAGTTTTATCTTTAACACTTTAATGGAAAATGAAGGTCTTTGTAAAAGTTCAGTCCAAACAAAGAATAGTACTTGTACTTTGCTAGTTAGTGGAGCTGGTAAATTACTCCCTTATCCCGTCTTAAAGAAAAGGTGTGGTCCTTAGTTGTAGTATTGTGGGAGTTGTCAAATATTTTAGATTGGCTTTTCAGTTCTTTCACAAAGTACTCCATTATGTGCATTTCACATTAAATAGAAACATTTCAGCTGTGATTTCTGCACTGAGCAGAATGTGAATCAGCTTTGGCTGTAAGAGAAAAAAGGAAATAACTGTGGCACATCAGGCTTATACAAAGAGGCATGAAGGACCACAACAAATGTGGATAAGATGGAAACGACTGAATTAGTGAAAAATAAGTCTTGAGGTATGACAAGTAATAAAAGAACTCAGCACCAATAAATAATTTTTGTGTAATCGTAATATGCGCTTTGGTTCTCTTGATGCTGTGCTTGTTCCGATAACATTTGTAAATCACACGTTTTTCCCTTTAAAAATGTAAAAGCAGCTCAGTGAAACTCTAGGCAAACAGTCCGTTTTCAGCTGTTTATTGATGGATCCATTGGCCTCTGGGAAAAAGCATTGGGCTAGCACAGTGGTCTTCAGAGTTGGAAGTTGCTATGTAAGTGGAGACACACACAAATAAGCACATAAACAACATGATATCTTGTCTTTCTGCTTGACATTGCTAGTTACTTTCAGCTCTATTCAGGCATTGCATTTTTTAACATGATGCAAAGAAGTGTCAGAGATCCAGAAAAGAGCCTCCTCTCAAACCTCTCTGCTCAGTCATGGTCGATGATGTTCTTTCCCCCCTCCATTTTACTGCTCTTGGCAGAAGACAAACATGACGGATTGGATGGTTGTGAAAAGTCATCATTTTAAAATGTAGTGTTAGTTGGTAGTCAGTTCACCTGTGCTGAGCTGACAGAGGTCTTGGCAAAGCAAACTGGGGATGAAGGGTCCATCATCTTCTCCATGACCCTCTTTGTTCTCCCTGGCCAAAAGCTCAATGTGTGTGTCTGTCCTTCCTCTGGTTGTTTTCTGCTTTAACATGGGAGAGGAGGAGCAGGGCTCAGGGCTTCATGGTGTGTTTTTCTTCTGTAGAGTCTGCTAGAGTAAATAGAATTTATCAGGGAGCACAGTGAAAGTACAAACATAGGTGTCGGCAAGTAGTTGCAAGGACTGAAGGCTGAATCTTGAGTATGCTGCCTGAAGAGAGGGGAAAAATAAAAGGGGGAGGGGGACAGGGAAAAATTCGGATATGTGTATTCCGCTGGAAAAGAATTCTTTTGATCTTAAGGGAGATGTGTGAATTTAGAGAGAGAAGAAAGACAGGTAATTTCAAGTTCAGGTGTTGGGGGTTTTGGGGGGCTTTTTGAATTTTTTTTTGTTTGTTTTTTGAAGCAGATCTGCAGGCTTTTTTTCCTTACCCACTCCCCCCAGCTGCCCCTTATTTTTTTTCTTTATTATCATCAGGCATTTAATTTCTCTGAAATGTTCCAGTCACAGTGCAGCCTAAAAGCATTCAAACAGAATAACATACACACCTGTCAGACCATGGGGCAAAATGATAAGGGGGTGTCAGTATATGAACCATAGGAATTAGCTCTTTGATATACAGTTTTAGAGCTAATGGCACCTCACTCATCTTAAGAGACTGCCTTTGCAGATATAGCAATATAAGTAGGAACTTATAAAACTGTTACTTAATTTGATGCATTTCTTGACTTTATTACATGAAAATTCAGCTGCTGACTTTTTTCCTAATAATTTGAAGTATGTACACCATGTACACCATAACAACAAAACTGTCTTACACAGAAATAGATGAAGTGCATTAATTCTTGATCAAGCTTATCTTCTCCTTCCGAACTCAGCACATCCTTTAGGTGCTAGGGTCCAGAAGCACTTTCACTACTATTTAAGCTATCATAACTGTGCCTGGGGACAAATGTAGAGCAGTCACTTGGTCCACTCTGTTAGCCAAGAAAGGGACAAGGTAGATGGCTGGAGGCAGTGACTTCTTAAACTAACCCAGCTAGACTTTCAAGAGTGCATCTGATCATGGGTACAGAAAAACGATGAATGCTTACTGTAACTCAAAACTTGTGCTGATTTGTATTGTAATGAACGTGGATGCTAATGGAGGAGCATATACGCGTTTTGTGTCCCCAGACAGCACCCTGCATACCATGGCTGGTACACCAGTCACTTCAAAGCACTTACGCAAGGTGTTTTCTTCCATGTTTGCAGTGAAGTCACCAGGGTTTGGGTGTGTTCACCCAGAGAAGACAGTCTCTAGGGCAGAGGACAGTCAAACGTTGCTTGTTGCTCCCAGTCCTGTGCTGCCTCGGATAGAAAAAAAGGGGACTGTACCCTATCTCCTAGGCTATCACTGCTGACCTTTCCTGTCATACTCATTCAAAGAATAGTGCTTTATTAATGTTTTGCTTCTTCCTGGGCTGTTCCTTGCTGCTGCCCATTCCTGGGGCTTCCATCTGTCTAAATCCAAGTTAAAGCTTTTAGTGTGGGTGGTTTTCCACTTTTGTCCCAAATGCGTCTGGTTATGTGTCATAGTGTCAACAGACCTGAAAGGGTCCCCATTGATGCTTTTTGCCTGCCCTGGTTGCAAGTGATGCTGTCCAAGTAACTGTGCTGCTAGCATAGGAAGGTGAAAACCCAGACTGGTTCAGAATATGTTGCGTGAGGAAAAAGCACATGTCGTTCTGCACAAAAGTTTCTGCTGTCGCTGCCAAAGCCATTAGACAAGGAGTTGCAGTATCAGGTTTGTCAGTTGTCACAGATCAGGATTTTTGGTGAGGCTCTGACAGTAACACCTGCATCTCTCATCATGAGGGCTTCACATCTGGAGCCAGCACTGAGGGACACGCATTTTAGCCTCCTAGGTTTCCAGGTGTGGAGTATGGGGTTTTTTCATGCTTTGAAACCTAAACAAGGGGTGAGACCCCATAGCATAGGTTAGCTGCTAACTGTAGCAGAATTAATTGTTGCACATGGTTTGACTTTCTGTATGAAAGATTAAGTTGCTTTCTGTGTGTGTTACTACTGCAAATGTTTGCCATTGGAGTTCATTTGACAAAAAAGTGTGGTGGCAAATCCAGTAACATACAATCATTGGCAGAGCCGATGTGCTATTTTGCATTTTGTTGGGGAGTATGTTAGAAAGGAGCAGGTGCCAGAGTGAAAGAAATTTCTCAGTTTTAGGTGATGATACAATGTTTTATTTGTTGGGATAGTTTATAGCTCTGACGGTGTTCAACAACTGCATATAAAAATAATAATTTTCATAGTAGTCTTGTTCTTTAAATTAGTCACTTAAGGTATATAGCAGTACCACAAAACAAAGCATGTAATGGTATATGATGCTATTGACAGTGTAGCTATAGGGATAATCAGTTCAAATGAATAAATGCCTCTGCAAACTGTGATACGCTATTTTTTTAAAGCTACTGTTTTAAAGACTTGTTGCAGCATTAGCAGCTGGGGGTTGTATTGGGAGGAGATACCTATCTATAGAGTTACCAATTCACTTTGCGCTGATTCTGAGCATATGAACTTGTTAAAATGTTTTATTAAAAATGTCTGAGAAGTTTTTTTATGAAGTTTTCTTTTATGGGCTCTTCATTTGTCTTGAAAGGATGTTCATGCTAGATTCAGTAAACCTTAGAACTTTACAATATTAAATTATTTTAGTAAAGCATTTTTAAGCTTAAAAAATAATTGGGAGTAATTGGACTTTACTGATATTTTTATTACCTGTAGTTTGTGAGTTTACTATGTGAATTCTTTCTGTTTCAATGTAGGCGTTTAGATGCTAACCATATTACTGCTATACCAGAAGACAGTTTTGAGGGTCTGGTGCAGTTGCGTCACCTTTGGTTGGATGACAACAGTTTGTCTGAAGTTCCCATCTATCCACTCAGCAATCTCCCCTCTCTGCAGGCGTTAACGCTGGCTCTCAACAAAATAACGCACATTCCTGACTATGCATTTACAAACCTTTCAAGTCTTGTTGTTCTGTGAGTATTTGTAACTGTATTCCATAAGTCACTTTGGTTCCAGTTTTGATTAATCTAGCAGGGCAGGAAATGGTATTTTGCTGTGTTTCAGCTCAGCTGTCTAGTAATAGCCTGTACCACCAGCAAGAGGTGATACCATGTATACTAGACAATCTGCTGAAGGTTTAATAAAGGCTTTCTCCTAAACAGAAAGTTGAATGGGCTACAAGTGGTGAGATTGATGTATGTTTTCCTGACATCTCATTTTAGTAATGAATATTTCAAACCAATGGTTGTCAGAGAAAGCTTTCAGAGATGCTAAAAGAAAACATTACCTGCCACAGACCTGTTTCTGTTCAGTCTTAAATATCTCCAAGGATGAATATGAAAAATTAGCTAGATTTATATGTTAAAGTCATATTTTTATCATACTTGTGGATAGTGAGTAGACCTTTAAATAGGTTGTCTTGACTGCGGGCAATCTATTCTGTTCCTATATGAGGATGAAATACTTCCGTCTGGAAGTGGAAGACATGCTTGTACATAATCCATTGCATGCAGTGTTTTTTCCTAAGTCATTTAACTGCCTTGATTTCATAGAAATATCTGTTAACTTGTTAAACGTGAAATCATTCACTTGTTTTTGTACTTGTTTTATTTTTGTTTTTTAGACATCTTCATAATAATAAAATAAAAACTATAGGAAAACACTGTTTTGATGGATTAGACAACCTTGAAACCTTGTAAGTATGCTTCTTAAAGTAATTCGGTGTTTGTCTCATTCTCAGTTTAATCAAGGTTACCTTGCTGGTGCAGTGAAGATATTGCAAATAAGGCATGTGTGCACTGTACAACACATACCACCATCCAGCTCAGGTTTTGGAACTGAAGGCTGGTATCAGTGCAGTACTCCGCCAAAACTAATTAACTATGTTGAGAAGCAGGTAAATATTAGCCTGGGTGAAATGTCACACTGGAAGATGTGGCTCTAATGTACCTAGCACTGATCTAAGTGGTGTATCTTTGCACAGTGCTCCACTGAGTCAGGTGGATATATCAGAAGTGTTTGAGTGGCCCTGTGAGTGATAAGGGACAAATATTTGTTTCTCAGATTTACTGTAGGATTAAACATATTTAAGATTACACTGCCAAAAGTGTTGTGTGACGGTAGGAGGTTTCTCAGAGGGCCCCACTGGGCTGTTTCTCCACTGCTTCTTTGTTACTGGATGGGCACTGCTGCCGGTGAAGGAGGCTGTCGCTCACATCTCCCTGCAGCTCCTGAACCCATACTCTGTAGGCTGGTGGAAACCAGCCTGGCTCTGGGTTCCCAGCATTTCATACTTCAAATACTGGCAAATATGAAGGTGATGGGCTAGTTTTATCAGAAACAGTGAGCCTTATGTGTCTTCAGACAGAAATAGGGGATGGAAGCGGGAAGCATCACCTTCCCTTTGCCCCATGTCTGTCATCCCCACTGACAATCATGCTTGCCCCAGAACTGGCTGTCTGTAGTGGCCAGATTCTAGTTCTGCAATTCTCCTTGCCCTGGAATGTCTTCCAGCTGCTTATGTTACATTTGCTGTTTCCCTTCAGCGCACTCAGTGAATGTCTAATAAGCAGTATTTTCTTCAGCAGTGCATCTTGTTATGCTTAGGAGAATGCTAAATAAATAAAAAAAGGCAGGCAAGGGCAACCCAGTGACAGCCTCTGTTAACATGAGGAATTTGGATGAGTTCAGGAACACTGCTTACTCCAACTACCTTGTAATTTTTGTAGAACCCCAATTAAGTAATGATTAGACACTATGTAAATATGAACAGCTGGTGTAAGACTCTCAAAAAGTCTTTGCTGCTCATAGGGAGCCCCTTTTGTGGAAAAAGGACTGTAAGATGTCCTGACATTACTGCTAGAATGGTGAAAGCAGGTTAACTGAGATCTCAACAGATCTGTATCATCAACGTGCTGATTCAGTGTGATGAGATTTCCTTCTGCTTCTGTTCCATATTTATAACTGGTTTTGCTACAAGGTCTTCTATTATCTAACAAACTATTTACTGTTTTATAAAAACCAAAAGATAATTTTTGTTAATAAGTTAATAAAGAAGTAGCTATTTGTATTTACTTTTTTCTTTTTTCTTTTTTTTTTAAATTTTGAAGTCTTAGTTCATTTCCGTGTAAATTCCATTGAAGAAAAATCTGTGAAGTGTTGAAAAATACTGACCTTCGCTGTAAAGAAACATTATTTGGTTTAATATGAATAATCCTCGGGATAATATTAAATATCTTACCTAGGTTATTAGCTGGTTATAAAGCATGTAAAATATCTAAGAGTTATTCTGTGGTCTAAAGATGTTCTGAGAACTTTTTACTTTCAGTGAATTGTCTTAAAAACTGTTTTGACAATTCATGACCACTATTGAGAACTTTATAGTTTTCTTGCTTTGTTTCTTCTAGGGATTTAAATTATAATAACATGGTAGAGTTCCCTGAAGCCATAAAAGCACTCCCAAGTCTAAAGGAGTTGTGAGTATTACTTATTTTCCCTCTTTACCAGTTTTCTTTCTTCTTTCCATAAATAAAAAGAGAAAAGAAATTTGTGTATTTAAGAACGCTTGTCTCATTATGCAGCAACCTAAATCAGATTAAGTTATGCTAAGTGAAGGTATAATTAAAGGAAAATATTATCATCAGCTAGAGAGGGAAGCTATTGAAAATTATTTTGGAGTTATATAAGCAAGCAATTTATTCAGGAGAACTATTAGCATAGATCTTAATCATGAGCTCGTTTTGGCCTCCAGAAGCGGAATTAAGTATTCACTGAACATCTTTGTTTTCCCTGTCCCCTCCTTAAGAGAGAGAAGATGGAGAGAGAAAGCACAGAATCATGTTTTGAACAGAATATTTTCTTTCTAATGAAATATTTTCAATTTAGCTGATATGCAGTAGACAGAAATCATGCCTTCAAAGTTATTCCTACAGTTAGACTTACTCCTTTTTAACTACAGTCCTATTTTTGGCAGGATTGGGGATTGAGTAGGTGTGAAGAAAATGACTATTGGTTGAATCCACTGGCAGTATATTTTTAAGTGTTGGTTTTCTTTGCTAAAATCTTTAGGGGATTTCACAGTAACTACATTTCCGTAATTCCTGATGGTGCGTTTGCAGGAAACCCCCTTCTAAGAACAATGTAAGTAATTTTCTTGCATCTATTTTTAGTCTTTGCAGACAGGGACTGTAAGAACAATGATTGAAACATGTTTTTCATTTCCCAGACATTTGTATGATAATCCTTTGTCTTTTGTGGGGAACTCAGCATTTCAGAATCTGTCAGATCTGCATTCCCTGTAAGTATCCTCTGAAATATATAGTACAATAAATGGGTATGAAACATTGTGGTTAAGAACTCAAAATAACTAAATTTTCTGACTGCCTTATTTTTTTGCAGTAAGCTTCAATAAACATTGTTATTGTTGGGAATATCCAATTTCTTAAGAAGCTCTAGTTAATATGCTCTATAAGCTTTTTTTAATTTTTTTTTAATCTTCATTAGCTTGCATAAGACACATAACCTCAGGCCAAATGCTCAGATTCTTACTTAAACAAACTGCAATATGTCCTGGGTGTTTTTTGAACAGGGATGTACATTGAGAGAATGTTTTGCAAGTTACTGCATGCATGCTTTCAAAAGATAGCAGTTCTGGGGGTGACGAACAAGCAAAATGGAGTGAGACTTCAGACTTTGAACTGCAAACTACCTATCAGTGTATGCCCTTCTCATACATGTATTGATACAACTCCTTCCAGCTCGATGAATTCCAGTTGTTTGCAGATGGAGGAGTAATTAAGCAGATTACTACTATAAAATTTAAATAAAAGCAGTAAGAATGTTGTAATGTCTCCTTAGTGAAAATATCTACTTGACAGCCACACTGAGTGTCACAGTTCATTTGTATAACAGTTTGCAGCTAATTTTTGTGGGGATTTTTTTAGGGTCATTCGGGGTGCCAGCATGGTGCAGTGGTTTCCTAATTTGACAGGAACCATTAATCTGGAGAGCTTGTAAGTATCTTTTACAGAAATAACTTCCAATAATTTCTTGGAATTGTTTCTTGTGAAGTGATTGAAGTCATTAGTATCTGGAGAGCAACTGGATATATGTTGTCTTCCTGTCAATAAATGTAATTATATAGCTTTTCTTATTGTAATACCTTAATTTTTTAATGTGGTAAACTGACAACAGCCTATGAAAAGGCCATTGATACTAACCCCCCTCTCACAGAACTGAAAAACATAAAACTTGGTTTCTTCCAAAAATCTAAACCAAAAAAAAAATTTGGTAGGTGAATCTAGCACCCTAATAGCTGAGATGCCATCCTTATTCTCCTCTTACACATGCTTATTATGTCATCTACGCTCAACACTGCAAACATTTATATATGGTGGGTTTTTTTCACAGAACTCTAACAGGGACCAAGATAAACAGTATTCCTGTTAATTTATGCCAAGAGCAAAAGGTGCTACGAACTTTGTAAGTATACACATTGTGTTGCTGTTTTCATCTGCATCAAAATATTTTAAAAGAAATCTGAATCTAATTATTGCTTGGAATTGCTCACCCTGGTATTTTTATCAAAGTTGGAAATATGATTCGAGTTTCTTGATTCTTCAAATCAAGACTTGGTGGCAGAGTTGATGTAATGCCTTATATTCCTGAAAGAGGGTTTCCTTTATAGGGTTGCTACATGTTTATTTCATATGTTATAGAAGCTATGTAAGGTGGTGTTGCAGAACAATCTTTTCATGTGCAAATTCACTCTGCCACCATTAATTCTTTACATAACAGTTGTCATCTACATTCAGAGGTTAAGGAATAGTTTAGTTATAGTGCTTTGACTTCTTGTTTCCGGGAACACAAGAGGAAGCATCAGAAACCAAGAGAAATGAAGGTGAGGATTAGAAAGAGGACAGTAATACAAAGGCGTGAGAGAAAAGGCAGTGAAGATGCATTAAAATAAATGAAAAAACCCCACACCTAACTGGTAAATGAAACCATTGGGAGGGAAGAGGATACACACAGGAAAATTTGGAACAGAAGCAGCAAGTGCTGAAAAGTGGAGGAGAAAAGTATGTTTTGTTTTATAGAAGAGAAATCAAGGAAAAAGAATTATGAGGTAGGATTAATTTTCACATGGCAATTTCTTTTGAATAGAAATTAGAAGTTTCTAGTCTCTTTTTTTGCTGCATACATTCACAGAAAATTGGGGGCTTTTCTAGCTCTTAGGGAGGTACCACCACCTAGATGAAAATTTGCACCAAATTCCTGGATTGCGTGCTATCTATACAGTTTATTCTAAAAAGCCCAGATTATCAATAAACCTTTTTAGATTACAACTCTCAAAATTCAGGGAAATCGTATGGTATGGTGTTGGGGCAGGTGTATATCCAGATGAAAGAGCTGAAAACATTGAAATACATAGAAAAAGAACACAGAATCAAAAACACTGTTTGGGAGGGATCTCATGAGCTGTTGAGGCCACTACAAAAACTTAGTCTGTTTCTCTGTTACTTTTCAGTTACAGAGCACTAAGTTTAGTTTGTCAAATAGAGAGTTTTGGCATAAAATTTTAATGCTTGTTTGCTTGCTTTACATCACTGGTTGAATATTTTGGGAAAGTAAGAAAAAAATTGAATTTGGAGATTAAAAGTGGGAGAGAGGAATGTAGCTTTTAAAAAGGTTACACGAATAGAGTAAGGCTGTAAGGCAATGAATCGGTGTTTTCCAGGGTTATGTAGACAGCATTATTTCTGCTATTTACTGACTGCTGCAAGCTTGACATAGCAGTTACGTCTTTCCACATCTTTGGTGTATGTATGTATAATCAAAGTGGGGCTAGTTAAGATGGCTGTGGAGAGAGCATGCTTGTGACTCCTTTCATGATTTTCTCTAAACTGCCCTTAGTTTTTCCATAGAATGTTACTAACAGATTTTTCTGCCAATCCATTTAATGGTTACAAGAGATGAGATGTTTCAAGTAGAAAAGAATTAAAATAAGCACCTTTCTCCTATTTTCTGTTTTGAAGGGACTTGTCTTATAATAATATAAAGGACCTCCCAAGCTTTACAGGATGCCACTCCTTGGAAGAAATGTAAGTAGAAATACATGTTGTTTACCTTTATTTACCTCCTTAGTACACTGTGTCCAAGTCTAGCCATTTTTTTGCTTCATGTTTGATCATAATTTTCTAAGATTAAGGAGAGAGGGACCACTGTGGTGATGCTCTGGAACAGGTTGCCTGCAGAGGTTGTGGATGCCCCATCCCTGGAGGTGTTCAAGGCCAGACTGGATGGGGCTTTGAGCAACCTGCTCTAGTGGTGTCCCTGCCCATGGCAGGGGGTTGGAACAGGGTTAGAATATGTCTGATGATTCCCTGCAGAATGAAGTAGGTGTGTTTTAAATCTCAGTGTGACTTTTCAAAGTTCATAAAGTGTTACTTTTACCATGGAAATGAGTCAGTCCATATTTAACAGTCTGTTCCTAAATTGAGTTGTGAATTGGGATTGGGCAGAGTGCCAGGAAAGAGCTTCATGATTCTATTAAGATGGCAAATGCAAAATACTTAAATAGTTTGCTTACATGGGAAAACGATAAAAATCTTGCTGTTGGTAAGGCTAAATCTATGTATAGGCAGGAACAGAGCTATCCCTTGAAGTCAGCTCAGTTTAGCCAATAAAGTTCTATTTCTAATTTTTCACTTTGCAGTTCCTTACAACATAATCAAATCCATGAAATCACAGAGGATACCTTTCAAGGACTGTCTTCCCTTCGTATCCTGTAAGTGCACATAGCTTCATACCGAGTAGAACAAGATGATGTTTCTGATTCCCATGTAAAGTGATGTCAGGGTTTGGTGTCAGAAATTTGATTGATGGCAAAAAGTCAGGTATGCTGGATCCTAAGGTGAAGCAAACCACCTAAAAGAGATACAAGCAGCAGCCAGTTTCAGTTCCATTCTTTCTAGTCTCCATTTTGTTTTCCTAGCCTATAAAGAAAACTTTTCTATATTTGTGCAGAAAGAGAAAAAAGATTTGTTTTCTGCAGTCTGCTATTTTGCATTACATTATTACTATATTATTCCATTATATAGTATTTATTGAAGTGATCCTATCTGTTTTCCTTAAGAGAAGCAGACCAATAAACAAAATTATCCCCTCCCTTTACATCTCTAGCTATATGAAGAATATATAGGAATGTTGAAATGATCAGGAAAAAATCCACAAATTTTAAAAAGAATGTCATGTAAGTTGTAGTGGTCCAGCAGGAGCTGGATCTGGACTTTGAAATCCAACAAAGCAGATGCCCTTTTGCTTGTTCTTTTGTTGTCTTTCCCCAACTGTGCCCTGCCATGAGTGGGATTTTCACCAAGGGGACTGTCCTGACACCTTTAGCCTGGGAATGGGTGATGCCAGATCTGGCCCCTGCCTTGGGAGTGCAGGCTGAGCTGCTGGCACCAAGAAGGAAGGGAAGGGGGGTGGCAGGAATGGGAGGTGCGTTCTACTCTGAGGATGAGGTGAAGCAGGATACAGCTGCCTTACCAAGGGATTTGGCTGCTACTGCACCTGGCTGACTGGGGAGAGGGGAGAAATGGGAGGGTTGTTCAGCTTTTCTGACAAAGGCATAACTTATTTTTTACCTTAGCTTTTTTTCATAGTACAGTGGCTGTTAAAAAGTTTGGATGAAACTGCTAAAATATTCTCATTTGGCATTCATTGCAGTGACCTCAGTAGAAATCGGATCCATCAGATCCACAAGGAAGCTTTCACCACTGTTGGAGCTATTGTTAACCTGTAAGTAGGCTGTTCTGTGCAGCAACCTATTCTCTCTACCATGAAATTGCCAAGAGAGTAAATGTTTCTAGCTTAAAACTGGTGCGTGCCCATCATATGTTTCATCTTGTGGATCACAAAACCTCTCTGTAGCTGAAGGGATGCAGGGCGTGTTTCTTGAAAGTGCCTGTTGCCCTGACAGGCATTTGCTAGACCACAGCACTGATGTGAGACTTAAAAAACCTTTCTAATCCAATGAGGTGTATGCTGTAAGATCTTCAAACTACTTTTGTTGTAACACTGTCTTAATATTCACATTTCAGAGACCTAAGTTTCAATGAACTTACTTCAGTTCCCACTGAAGGATTGAGTGGTCTGAACCAGCTTAAACTTGCAGGCAATTCTGAGTTGAAAGAAGCTTTGGCAGCGAAGAACTTTGCAAAGCTCCGGTATGTTGGTATATAACATTACACTGACAGTAACAAGCATCTTGACAATAAATAAAGGCAGTTTAGATAACACTCCTGACAAATGGTCTGCTGAGGCCTGTAGGCCCTTGGCACATGTAGAAGGCCATCTGACTATTCTGGTATAGAAGCTGTTTTTGCAGACAGGTTTTTGGTTGTTTTTTTTTTTGTTTTTTTTTTTTTTTTGGTTGTTTTTTGTGTTTGTTTTCTTGTTTTGTTTTGGTTTGGTTTTGGTTTTTTTTGAACCTTTTACGTTCTTCCTCCACCACTTTTCAGGCAGATATCATCTGACTTTGGAGTAGTGGTTTGGGTGGATTCCATTTGTTATTGAACTAAGCACATCTGCCTTTCAGAGTGTGGAAAATGGGAGCAGATATGCAGGTGTCTGATTCCATAATCACCACACTTGATACATGTGCTGTTTATTCTTGCAGGCAAACAGTAATCATTCAGTTGGAGACCTGGTACTGATTTCAGTGGGAGGTGGATCAGACAGTGATTAACTGCTTTGCATTTTCAAAGATCTTTCTACACATTAATATTTCATTCTTCAAGAAGCAGTTAAAAATTGTTTCCCATACCGTCTGATGGAAAAAATAGAGATGAAGATACTGTTAATTTGTCTAAGGCCAGCAAAGGAATCCAAGTCAGGCCTCAGCAGTCCTGGGGAAACAGCCGATTAGCTTTTAGGGTTTGATCTGTGTTGGACAACTAATGCATTGTGCGATCCTGTAGACTGACATTCCTCCTAAATATTTCCAAGAACAGAATTCAGTTGATATTGTAGCATTGAGTCACAAAAATTAGCTTCTGGGCTGCTCTTATCTCATTTTTAATGTGGACTTTTAAAAAATTCTATGCAGCTGTTCTTCTCTCCCAGAATTAATGGCATGCATCATTTGTGTCAAATATAAAAATAGCAGGAAAAAAAAAATCTTATTTCAGGGCCACAAAATAAAGAGTGCGAAGTAAAGATACATTTTTGACATTGTGGCCATCTGGGAATTAACTATCTTAGAAAAAAGTTGCTTTTTAATCAACTTGCTTAATTAGATTTCCATTTAGTTTGTTCAGCAATGCCACAACCACTGATCAGAATTTTTTTTTTACATGGAGTAGAATGAGTAGTAAATAGCGCTAAATATCACAGAATTTTATTTGTACTCATTGCAGCAGACGAGATTTGGATACATCACCTGTCCTGTATCTTGGTGCAGAAGTTCATCAGAAATGGTTACAACTAATCCAATTGGGAATAGTTTTTTATTAGCAACTGTGACAAAAAGAAGCTTCAGCTTTTAGCACTAAAGTGTGCCACTTAATAGATGATAATCTCAGGTTACAATAGGTATCACTCTTCATTGTTCTGTCTATGTTTCAGGTCACTCTCTGTGCCATATGCTTACCAGTGCTGTGCATTTTGGGGCTGTGATTCTTATTTAAACTCTAATGCTGAAGATTCCAGTCACCAAGACGAAGGTGCCTTGATGAATCGTGAGAAGGGTAAGCGTTTCATTGTACTAAACCAGCAATACTATTTTGGGCCAGACTTGACCAGAGAATTGTTGTCTTTGAATAAGGAAATTTGGAAAATGTAAATCTTTACAAGGATACAAAGCTGTGTCTAAAAGTGCTTAATGGCTATTTACAGATAGGCAGTGCCGTGTTCTTTCGAAATATGCAAGATTTGCCTGTTTAAGGGGGAAGGGGGGCAGGGAATTGATTTTTTTTATTTTCTTAAATTCTAAACTGCCAGTATTCTGTCATTCTCTGCCAGAACAAAAGTTTTATCCTTCTTAGTATTTTGACCTTCCTGTTCAGAAACGGCTTATGCTTCCACTGTCTACTTCAAGGACCATAGAACTTTCTCTGGTGATGAAAGCTGTTGCTGTTTTGTTAAAAAGCATTATGAGTAGCTGGGATAGGCAGTAGTAACTCAAACTGCAGCAGTGATTTCTGCACTGAGCATTCAACCTTACATGGCAAACCAGAACAGCTTCACTTGTTAAAACCTTGAAAATTGAAGAAGTCTTAGGCCTTTGATCTTTCAAAGGACTGCTTCTGTCCTGGGCAGCTTCACTGCATTTCCCTTCTTTTTCTTTTTTTTTTTTTTTTTTTTTTTCCTTCCTACAACTAACCTGGTTTTCATTTTTACTTGAATACAGCTGATGCAGATGCTCTAAGAAATGAGGAAAATGAGGAACTGGGACAGACTATTATTCACTGTACACCAGCAACAGGTAATTCTTATAATGTGCTTTAGCCACATTGTGAACTTCAGGCATGCTGTTATGCAAATAGCTGTCTGCAGAATGACGTGTTTCATTCCTCTTAGTCATTCTGTATGCAGGGATTAAATTCTATAATGCTTGGATGAAACTTCATTTGATGTCAATGTTGTTTTGAATGAGCAATCACAAAGATTTGCCTCAGCTTTAGAGACACAGCACTACATTGCATAAGGAAAAGTAAGCAGAACATACAAGACTAATACTTTTATTTGGAGCCTGCTGTGTTTAATGCACTATCCCCTAATTCTGACATACTCTTGCCAACAAGGTGTCTGTGGAGCAGACTGTATGAATGCTCAGCTGTTTCAGTGGGAAGTCTGCCTGTGCTTAAAAAAGCTTGACTATGACTTCTGTCATTGGTGGTTTTAACTAAGCCTGATGTCTTTGCAGAAGAGAGGAGGAGGAACACTCACGTGGTCTGTTCCCCAGTCCTGCTATGGCTGCACTAATTTGACAGCAGAGGGCTGTTACAAGTAGCTGGAGCAGGCAGCAGCATCTTAAACTGCTGCAGATATTTGTGCAACAAGGAGCCTTGCTGGCATACCAGAACTGCTCCAATTTAGGCTTGAATAGTCCAGGAGTGTTGAAAGTCTTTGATCTTGTAACAAAGTATTTTCATTCCAGGCAGCTTCATTGCTGCCCTTCTGCTTATCTCTGTTGTAGTGTGAATTTCCACACACATCTAGAATTTTCCACACACTCAGTTCCTAAAGCGCTTGCTGTGGTGCCTCCTACTTCCTTGCCTTTGTCACGGGGTTTCTAGAGGATTCCCTCTTGTATCCTCCTGTTAAGCAAACAGACACATAGATGAGGGGGGACAGAATGCTTCCAGTGAAGTTACTTCTGGATTAACAGGGGTTTTCCAAGTTGTCTTTCATTCTTTTCTTCTAAACTGGTATGCAAAAATCTGTTTGCTCTTTATCTTTTGGGCTAGCTCCACCTTTAGTATGTAGGATATCACAAGGATTTCTTGATCACAGACAAAAAAAATTGTGGTCAAAAAGTCAAATATTTCACTAACATAACTGTATGTGATCTGAGAATTTATTTGACAAGTGCTGCTTACTTGGTTTTGATCTCATGTTCACAGAATGGGAATTCAGATGGTGAGTTACATGGGTTAAATCTTTAAAGCCTTTAGCTCTCTCTTTTTGCCCATGCCAGAGATACTGTAGCTCCAAAAGGAATGAAGAGCTTGTTTTACAAGTTCACAATTTGCCTTCTTTTTCACTAGTCCCTCCCATACTAACAACTTGTTTTCTATGCCATGCTGTCGTCTGGTCAAAAGTAGGACACTCCACCCTCCGTATAAGTTCTGAATCATCGCTCATCTTGTAGATCCACTTGCCACTTTGCCTAATGGCAGAAATGGATCGCAGAACAGCAGAAAGCTGCAAAATTCATCCTTTCAAGCATGGATTTCCCCTGGTGGGCTGGGAATGTTAGCAAGAGAGGAGGGTAACTTTTAACTCTGAAAATAGTTAGACCTTGGGAGAAAGCTAGGGTAGTGTGATGGGGTTTGTTGTTTGTCTAGAGATACCTCACTCTACAGCTACTAGAAACAGAATACAAATTGGTTTTGGAAGCACGGTATTGACATTTTTAACTTTCCTAAGTAGGAAGCTGGTTTTGGTTTTAAGTAGATTCAGCTTAGCAAGTATTGATGCATCGTGCTAATGTACTGTAAAAATTACTCCAGCAAATACTCAGGAATACCTGCCAAAAATAAAGGTGGGGGGAGGTGGGGAAAGGGTATTTTGCTGCTTGATTTTACTGATCTGATAGTCCAGTTAGCACCATTATTTTTTTCCCCAGAAGCGAAGCTTGGCTGTTTAAAAAAACAGATTCTTTTTTTGACCTGTCAGCTTGGTAATTTTTGGAAGTCCTTTTAAGCCTTGGGAGATTTTGCACTGATGTTTCATCATTCTGCGCAGTTGCTGTTCCAGCGGCATTAGGGATGGATCCTACTTGCCTTTCACCTGCCTACAGGGAGGGCATGAGCTGCTCAGAACCAGGACTCAGATGCTCCAGCCCAAAGTGGCAGCTCAGTTTTGGCATTTTTCTGCTCTTCCTTCAACTCCCTGAGTGCCTTGACTGCAGGGAGTCTTCGAACAATTAGTGATGCCTAATGGGGATGTAGAAGAGGTTAAACTCTTCTAATTGTTACTTAAAATCTGTAGGATTTCCCTGTGGAATAAATAGCAATTAGAAGGATTAGAGGGGTAAGCAGAAGTAGTGGTCCTTTTTTCCTTGTCTTGCCTCATACTATTTTGCTTGTTGGACATTTTTTTATTATATAAGCTTTATTAAGTGACAAAAGAACAAGAAAAGATTATTTTTTTTCTGAGTTTCTAAGCTTACAGTGCCTTTCAGTGATGAGCGTGGGGAGGGGACTTGTGAATTCCTGTCCCTATTAAATCTGTTAAGTTGGAATTTGTCGGCTGTTTTACAGATGTTTCCTTGTGACCAAAAGTTACTCCGGAAGGCACGTTTGTGAATTTTTTTGAGAAAACATGTTGCTTCTAAAAAATCCTTTCCCCTTATAAGTTGGTTGTGAACATTTGCTTTTATTTTTTTTTTTCTTACCAACTTTTTAAATGAAGTATGAAATCTGAAGAAAATAAGAAGTATTTAGGTGGCACTAATAAGCTATTTTGAGCAGCTTAAAAGGTAATTAAGTTTGTTTAGCTAACTTGTTTGTACAAAGTATTCTCAAGTGACTATTCATCACAGTAATTACTATTTCAGGCATAATTAATTAGTAAATAGCTTCACCAGAATAGTTTACTTTCAACTGACCTATTTTAGCAGTTCAGCTGTGTACCCTATTCATGAACTAATGAGTGCTCTTGTAATTCCTTTTGAAAATCTTGCTTATTAAGACCTGATTTATTTTTTTCCTAAATTGGTTGTCCTTCTGTTTGTTTGTTTGTTTGTTTGTTTGTTTGTTTTTCTAGGTGCTTTTAAGCCGTGTGAATATTTATTGGGAAGCTGGATGATTCGACTTACTGTCTGGTTTATTTTTTTAGTTGCTTTGTTCTTCAACCTGCTTGTCATGTTAACAATATTTGCATCCTGTACTCCGTTGCCATCTTCCAAACTGTTTATAGGCCTGATTTCTGTCTCTAACTTATTTATGGGAGTCTATACTGGTATTTTAACTTTCCTGGATGCTGTCTCTTGGGGAAAATTTGCTGAATTTGGCATATGGTGGGAGACTGGCAGTGGTTGCAGAGTTGCAGGGTTTCTTGCAGTCTTTTCATCAGAAAGTGCCATTTTTTTCCTGATGTTGGCAGCTGTTGAACGGAGCTTCTCTGCGAAGGAGATTATTAAAAAGGGGAAAAGCAATCGCCAAAAACAATTTCAAATTGCAGCACTTCTTGCTTTCCTGTGTGCTGTGGTAGCGGGATGCTTACCACTTTTTTATAAAGCGGAGTACTCAGCCTCACCTCTTTGCTTGCCCTTCCCCACTGGAGAAACACCTTCATTAGGCTTCACAGTAACGTTAGTCCTCCTGAATTCATTAGCATTTTTGCTAATGGCTATTATCTACACTAAACTGTATTGCAACTTGGAAAAAGAGGACCTCTCAGAAAACTCGCAGTCCAGCATGATTAAGCATGTTGCTTGGCTAATCTTCACGAACTGCATATTCTTCTGCCCTGTTGCGTTTTTCTCATTTGCACCGTTGATCACTGCGATTTCTATCAGCCCTGAAATCATGAAGTCTGTTACTTTGATATTTTTCCCGTTACCCGCTTGCCTGAATCCAGTTCTGTACGTATTCTTCAATCCGAAGTTCAAGGAAGACTGGAAATCGCTCCGGCACCATCTGACCAGGAAGAACGGGGCAGTGGCAATTGCGGTCAACACTCAAGGGGGCTGCGTGACACAGGATTTTTACTATGACTGCGGTGTGTACACTCATTTGCAGGGTAACATCACCGTGTGTGAATGTTGCGAATCGCTCCTTTTATCCAAGCCTGTGCCCTGTAAACATTTAATAAAGTCCCACAGCTGCCCTGCGCTAGCGGTGGTGCCTTGCCAAAGGCCGGATGGCTACTGGTCGGACTGCGGCACCCAGTCAGCCCACTCCGACTATGCGGATGAGGACGACTCCTTCGTCTCGGACAGCTCAGACCAAGTGCAGGCCTGTGGCCGTGCATGTTTCTACCAAAGCCGAGGATTCCCTTTGGTTCGTTACGCCTACAACATACCGAGAATTAAAGACTGAAAGGGCTTGTTGCCATCAGCTGTTCTAATAAGGAGGTATAAAGCTTCGTAGACTGTTGCCTGTTTTGACCTTTTGAGCAGGAAGCACTTTTGCAATCATCATTTAGTGTCATTTGTAAAGAAGGAAAGTGGGCAGTAACTTCTTGAGCCATACATTTAAAAAGAATTAAACAAATAAATCAATTGCCCTGGCTGTAAATAATTGGTAAGCCAAATTTGTTACCCAATATTTTTACTCTTTCCACACAATGGTGATTTCTTTTATACAGTTTTTTACGTGCTAACAGTGTGTTTCCATGGTGTGCTGCAGTTGTGCTTTGCTTCTGCTGTTGGCAAGGTAAGTTCTGTTGATCTTTTTTTTTTTTAATTATTTTCCTGCCAAAGCACAATAAAAAGGACAACTGTTTAATATTAAAGAAATTATTTTTAAATGTGACTTTTCTATAATTAAGCAAAAAACTCTCTTCCTAGCTTTGTATAGTTTATTCAGCATTGAATCTCAGGATGAATTTTACTGCAGGGCCAAAAAAGGGATTAATTCTCCCATACGTGACTGTGACAGCAATATAAGAATACCATGTTTGCTTTGTATTTCAAGCTAATGTTCAATTTAAAAAATGATTTGTTGCAATAAAGTGCTTGTAATCCACAGTATCTATAGACTATGAAATAAGGATATTTGCAGCTGTCAGGAATAATAGGGTTGAACACATTTTTCCAGTGGTGATGCATTACTTCAGGTGAACCACAGCAACGCTTTTCAGTATTATGTGGTTGGGTCACACTGGCAGGAATATTGATGCGTCGGGGGGGGTCTTAGCAGCGCTGTTGACATGTACAGCTCATGTCTTTGTAGAAAGACTGACAGATACTCTACAGCCTGTCAAACGTTACAGCACTCCAATAACATCTACAAATAGACTGAGATTTTAGCAGATGGAGGGAAAATGGAAAGCAGTTTTGCAATAAAAGAAAAGCATTTTGCCAATTATTTTACTGAGAGTGAAATAATACACTGTGCAAAGTCACTGATTTTCATGTAAATCAGTGCATTATTTTTAAACCATTGAAGTCCTGAGACCCAAGTGATTTAAATACGATCAGTGATCCATTTATCTATATTTAGTTTGAAATCTGATTGAAAGAAATGAATGCATGATTAGGTAATTATATATGTTTCTCAAACAATAGGCTAAATCAAGAGCAAATCCACTGCCATCCCAGTTACTCTGGAGACATTCTCGTTTAGATTTAAAGCTAGATTGCTGTTATGAGAATTAACCTGTATATACTGTTCATACAATTAATTTTTATCTTTGTATTGTAAATTATTTGATAGAACACATGATGGGGAAATGTGGCTTCAGTTCATTTTGTTAATTAAAGCTACCTCCTAAACAATAGTGGCTGCCAGTAGCAGAATGTTTAAAACGTGGTTTATATACTTTTTGCATTGTAAATAGACATGGTTGTATATTGTCACTGTAATAAAAACAGAATCCTTGTATATCAAAATCATGTAGTTTGTACAAAGTATGGGAGGATTATTTACTGTATGCTGTTAATTTTGTAAGCCAAAATATTCACATGTAAAAACAAAAGAGAAGAAAACCAACCCAGAGTTGTTAATTCTTATATTTACGCTCATGAATATTACATCTGCAATTAGCATGGAATGTTACACTGAAAGCAAATAAAGGGTATATAAATATTGATTGTTATTTATCTCTGTTTCTCAAAAGTTAAGGCTGAAAATGGTGCACATGTAGAAATTACTGGACATAAATCATATGTCATCTGCTCTCCATTACATGTGATGGTAAGAGTTTTGGGAAAGAATTGCCAGTGAAGTAAGGAAATTGCCAATGTACAGGTGCATTTATGATCTTGGACTGATGTTGACTCTTGGAATGCAAAAGGTTAAAATCTGCAGAGAAGTGCTTGCCCTCTTATAAAGCAATCTCTTTATTAAAGACATTATTATGTGTTGTATGTGATTTATATATGTGAGTGGTTTTAGTATGGCTTGGAAAATCATACAGATGATGATTTTGGTTGCAGTACTGTTTCTAAGCTGACAGTTGTGGGGTTTTGTTAAGCCATATATTTTTTGTAAGAGTCCCAGTCCATTCCACAGTCTCTCTGTTGGTCAACCATTCCCAGGTAAGAAGAATAGTTGTAACAATAGTCTTCTCAAACAGGACAAGAAATGTCAGCTGCCGTTTTGTAATCAGTAGGGAAGAAAATCTAATATCAATTTCAGACAATGTTCCTGAGTATGGATTTATTTCTTCTGTTTTACGAATGAGTTCACTGAAATGCTATTAAAGTCATCAGATGCAATCCATTTGGAGTAATAGTATTTAATTCATTCATTAAGATGTTTTTGAAATTGCAGTGATGCTAATGGTTAATTTTTTAATGCAGTCAACGCAGTGTCTGCCAGTACACACAGATTTTATCTACTAGTAGAGGTGAAATAATACAGGCAATGGCTACTGAAATCAACATGGCAAGCAGCAGAGCTGAAAACTTGCCTGTCTTAGTGTCACCACGTGCCCATCGCCTATGGATGATCACATAAGGAGAACCCAGTGAAATCCAGCCACTGGGCACTTGATGCCTCCTTTGTCGTTTCTTTTCAGGACGAGCTGGTCTTGGTGGTAAGTGCATAATGTTCACAGCCGCAACAGGAAAGCCATCCACTGAGTTCCCTCTCCTTCTCCTCTCCACTCTGAAAGCAATGTGAAATACGTGGGGACAACTTGCCTTAAAGCCATGCTGTGTTAGTAATGTGTGCAGCTTTTTGGTTGCCTCTGTCCAAGCTGCTTTCAGAGCTCTCCCCCAGGTAGCCATCTCTTCAACTAGGCAAAGCTTCCTAATTTCAGTTTTGATATTCGAACAACTGAAACTTCACAAGTTCTACTCTTCTGGAGCATCCACAGGAAAGAAATACTTTGATTTCCCAGAGGCAAAAGCTCACTGAAACTG
Organism: Pedionomus torquatus; assembly: GCA_013398155.1. Taxonomy (NCBI): domain Eukaryota; kingdom Metazoa; phylum Chordata; class Aves; order Charadriiformes; family Pedionomidae; genus Pedionomus; species Pedionomus torquatus. The sequence goes on from VZRU01020896.1 coordinate 45,523, forward strand.
TATTTGCAGTGACAATGTCACATAGCTTGCTTCTGAACCCTCTAAGTAAGTTTTACTGAGCTCCAACGTTGGATTTAGCAGATAAAAATAATTTGCTGTTGACTTTAAAAAAAGGAAAAATTAGGGCAAGGAGAAAATGTTTATGTCTGTTTTCCATCCTCCTGCTCTGCTATTCAGGAAGCAGCTTTCTGCAGGGGGACAGAATCATCAGTAAAATTGTTGAAGTTGTTGCAATGGTCTTCCCTACCTTTGCTCACATGGAGAGTAATTTCTTAGGGACAGCTATTAGGCTGCTCTGTGGCAGTACGCTGGTGAGAGGAGTTAATTTGAAATGGAGCCTTTTTATTCTCTTTCAAAAATAATGCATCTGCTTGGCAACTTTTTGGCCTAAATCCTTTTTGCCTTTTTTTCATTTCTTTCCAATAGAATTTTCTGTTTTTAATCATAAGATTACTCAGACGTTTCAAAGTTGTACAAAGATACTTTTGTCCAATAATTCTCTTGACCTTGATTACTATTTTTAAACCTCAGTTTTAATTTACAGGGTAATATTTTTAATTAAAAGCATAATGCAGAGTTTGTTTCATATGTACTCTCAATTTAATAATTTTTAATTATGTAGATGCTTTTCATCTTTCACTGCTAGCATAAGTTTATTTTTAGCAAGGGTTTTATTCTAATATTACCTTTCACATATCGTGCAGTAGGATCTGACCGATTTAGCAGTAGATTTCAGTTGAAGATAATTCCATAAATAAGGAAATTAATTAAATCTGAAATGGGATAATACATCACAAATTACTGTTTTCTTTACTGCTGCATACTGTAAGAACTTGTCAGGTTGATGAACAGACACATTTCATATATTACTTTCATGGCACTACACTACTACAAAATATCACCATTTAGTTTTTTCTTGAGAAATAAGAGTTAATCGTTGCTGTGGCATTTACTATGGAGAAAATATTTATATTTGAGGGTAACAAAATAGGGAGTGTCTCACTGGTTTCTGGTAACAGATGTATAACCTATGAGGATCTCTTGAAAATTTCAGCCCCCAAATGAACAACTAAATCTGTTAATAACTGAAGTTTTAAAAGAAATGAAGGCTTTGTGCAGAAGCATTGGTTCGATGAACAAGCCAAGTCTGTTCAAAAGCAGCAGGGCTGCTATCACCAACTAACAGTTGAGGACATCCCGCTATTGATACAAAATGGGGATCTGAATATAAACGAGTTTCATAGGATTCTTGCATCTTTCCCTAAGAGAGAAAACCTCGCCTTCTCAAGATCACACTCCTTGAAAGCAGCTCACTCCACATCTGCAAAATCTGGGCTGGGACTAACAGTGGGTACAGTGCATTGCAGAGATGAGAACATGCTGGACTGTGAAGGAGAACTGAAGCAATTCAAGACCTCTCAGATTTCACAGCCTCTAGTCAAGCAGAACTACGCATGCAGGCACAAAAATAGCCAGTAGACAAGTGCAGGCAGGGCTCCTTCAGCTCCAACACTCAGTGTGGAGCCAAGTCGCTCTCTTCTGCGCTGCCATGCCTGCTCCACTGTTTTTCCCCACACTGGAAAATCTGAAGACTTGGGAAGGCTTAATAAATTGGACTACATTTGGTTCAGATTTTATTTTCTTTTTTTTTTCCCCGAGGTTGCAAGTATGTCTAAGGTGCACGTTCTTTCCTTCATAAATGTATACTAAACCAGCAAGCTTAAAGCATATTTTCTAAGTCTTAGCTTGTGCCTAAATTTAGTAAGGGTTGGGGATTTTTTCAGTGTTTTTATGCTCTTTTCTGTGTTCCAGAATGCGAGTGTGGAATTAAGCGTTGTGTCTAAAAGCAATCTTACCTGATTCTTTTCATTAGACTGGCTAGTGTTAGTAACGTTGAACTGAGAGGCTCCCTTCTGGTGGCTTTTACATTTTTGGAGACTGAGTTGATCAGATTACAGTTGAATTTCTAAACTTCAACTATTTCATAAAGAAGAGCTGGCAAGTTCAAGTATTTCAGAGAGTTGTCAAATCAGGGTAGTTAGTGACTTGGGGCCATTAATGCCTAAAACTTAATGAATTTCTGTGGTTTTTACCTGTAAAATTGCTTTCTTGACATAATTTTCTATGTAAAATAGTTTGTCAAAAACTAGATGGCAATTGGGGATTACTGTTGAGCAGGTTGTCAGGAGCACTTGGCTGTTGAGACACACAGACTCTCACAGCTCAACAAAGTGTAGGTCTGTGAATATATTGCTCTAACCTGACAGAATTAAGGTTTTGCCAGGAAGCATGTACCTGTAATGTGCTGTTTACCTGCTTGTCAGCCTTTCCATGGCTGTAGCTGTGTACTTGAACCTGTAGGATTGTTGTTTCAATCATTAGCATTTTACAGAATGACATTATCTGTGCTCTTGCCTGTATGAACAAGGGCACAGTGGCTGTGGAGCTGCCTTGATGAGTTGGGCAGAATGGTGAGAAGAGGCATAACAATGATATTATTTTATCCTTTCACTTTTCTTCAAAGTTGGATGCTTCTGCTCTTCCACTTCTGATGCTTTAATTCCCCAATACATGCACTGGTTTTTGCAACCTTCTGTATAGGCAATCCTGATGCATAAATTCTGGTTCCTTGTCACGGTGCTAAGGTTTGTTAATGTGAACTATTTGCCCAATCTAGTTTTCAGGAAGCAAGGCTGAAATCAGGAGAGGGAGACGAGCAATCACTTTCCCTTTGTAGAGGTAAATTTTATTTCTGTTCTCACATCGCCATGGGATTATTTTATTCTGAATAATAATCTAGAGAGGGAAAAGACAGACTCAAACATTTTCACAGTTTCTGGCCACCCTGGACATAGATGTTCCTGTAGAACCATAGATGGTTTGTGTTTAACTTCTTGTAACTTTACTTGGCATGAAAATTAGGTTCTGTTAACATTCTGCTGTTTCCAATACCTGAATTGCCATCTTAAATTATTTTACTAGGTGTAATTTGTTGTCTGTTAAAGACTGTAGCTAGTAATACTTCAGCCTTTATTTGATGATGATAAGCTCAACAATTTACTGCTAGTGGCTAGAGTTATTTTAACATCAGGAATATCCGTTTGCTGTATAGTAATAAAGTAAATATAGGAGTGTTTAGATCAGAGAGGCATTCAGGCCTTTTTTGTATTTTTCAGCCTGCTGGAAAAACAGCAGATGATCAGCTGGTTATTGGCACATATAGAATAGCTATAGGATAACATTTGTGTGTTGTTTTTTTTCTTACAGGAACCATAATGGTATTTCTCCAAGCTGCCAAAGCTGCAGTTCCAATGAGAAAGTAAGCCAAATAAAGAAGCTCTACCACTGCATGGGGGAAATCCCTCACACCTCACCTCTGCCTCTCCCTTCTGCCTGCTCTGTGGCCGTGCTCTCCTGGCACTCTGCTCAGCTCTCATCAGATGTTTCTATGAGCTTTAAATTGTGCAGGCTGCAAGTCAATTGGCCAAAGAGCTGGATGGTTTTCTACTGATGCAGCTCGGCAAAAAGTCTGGTGAGCAAGAAGGAAGAAGTGTGTGTTCCTGGGAGAGAGGAGAGATGCAGCCCTTTTGGTAGAGAAATGATGGGCTCAGGTGCCCGGGAATCTGCAGCCCAAGCACCAAACAGCCCACCCTAAAATTCCCAAGTATGGCCACCTGGGCATTCCTTAAGGCTGTTAGTGATGGTGAGGAAATGTCTTCCACCTCATGGTACTCATTTTAGGTGGTGTGTAGGCACACCTGTAATGGTTGTGTAGGTTTGATGGCCTTTTTATATCACCAGTGAAATTCAGTTTTTATGGCAAGTCAAATGCCACAAATGGCTTTCACATTTTAAACCATGCATTTTTAATACTGTTGCTTATTTTTCAACTTGCCTATCCAACTAAAAATATGTTTCTTGTTAAACTCACCTACCTGGAGAGTTGTGGTAAGAACAATTGCATCAATATAGCAACCAAATTTACAATTGCTTTCATACTTCAATATTTCATGTTACTATCGGTAACACTTCTCAGGCAGCCAGAACAAAATGACTCCATGAAGTTCTAAAAAGCTACCCACTGTAGGTCAGCAGTTATCTCCTTGGTAGATGGGACTGGAAGGCAATGAGGAGCTTTGTTGATACGTATCATTTTTCTGGCTGATCCTGCTTAAGGATTTGGTTAAAAAGGCCAAAGAAAGATGGCCCAGCCTCTTGGCAGTGAAGAGGGGCGGTATCTCGTAGGCAAACAGGGAAAATAAATGTTTTATTTAGAACAAATATTTGAAGACTCAATGGGGAATTAACTAATAGGAGGGAGGGGAAAGGATGCTATTGGAAGAAGCCACCAGAAAGACCTCTTTTTTGAAGCAGCAGAGCACCAGCCTCTTGGCCCTATGCAACCATTAGCATAGCAGAGGTGTATGGAAACCAAGAGTCTTTAGAGCTTTAAATCAGAAACAATATTCTGATTTTGTGGACTGAAATGGCACATTGCAGCTTCATGTAAGGGTAGATTACAAACTCTGACGTGGCTGTTAAAAAATGCCTAAGCTACCTTTTTCTGAAATGTCGGAATCGTAACCTGTGGGTGAGTTGCTGGCTCCTCCCTCAGGCGGGGCGGTGGCGGCCGAGGCGCGNGGCGGCGGCGGGGGGCGGCCGCTCGCCCCGTCCCGCTGTCCTCCGCCAGCTCGGAGGGCGAGGAGCCCCTCAGCCCCTCCGGCTGCTCCCCGCTTTCCCCGAGTGAGGAGGAGGAGGAGGAACGGGTGGCGCGCTCCCACAGCCGGTGAGGCCGTAGGTAACCCCTGTGTCTGGGCCCGGGCCCGGGCTAAAGCAGGGGGCTGGGGCCGTGCCCTGCGTGAGGAGTTAGGCCCCCGGAGGCACCTCCCTCCGCTTGAGGCCTGTTTGGGACGGAGGATTCACGTAAATATAGATCGGTTTGCATAGATAAGCGCTTTATGCACCTCATTCCCTTTTCACGATCTCTTCGAAAACGCCAGTTACAGCATTCTTTTCTGCGAGCAGCTGAGAATGTTCCCGAGCTTGTAAAATATAAGCTGTTGACCTTAGTCTCAGGGTATTTACAAGTTGAAGACATACAGCTATTCCTGTCATCGTTTTAGATGTTCTTGAAGACTAAAGGGCTGTTTTGCATAGTGTATACAGCTATACCCAGAGTCGGTTTCGTGCATATGCATTGCACAGTTCTTGTTCCCGTGGCTTAATTTCATTCCCTTTAATTATATGCTGACTTAATAGGTCTTCTTTCCCTCGGGACCTCATCTGCTCGACAGGAGAAAAAAAAAAATAATCTTTCTCCCTTTAAAATGGAAGGGGGAAGAGCAGGGAGTGCCTGTCTCCTTCTGGAATGCAGCCTTCTCAATGGAAGCTTTGCAGATCTGTGCAGTAGCTGATGGTGGATGTAACTAGCAAGACTGAATAGAGCTAGATGTGCCAGTAGGCTAAGGGGAGGACAGCTGAGCTTCACAGGGGTGCAGGGTTCCAGTGTGGGGCTCAAACTGCCACAGAGAGCAGGGAAGAAATAGGGACCACGCAATGCTTTTCTTACAAGCATTTCTTGGAAAAGGTGCTAAAAGTCCAGGGAAAGTGTTCAAATTCTAGTCAGAAACAGACGCTTCAAAGTGAAAAGGGTACTGACATGGTTATGGTCCCCCCTGTTTCAGGTTTTCTGTTACCTCTCCTTTTATTCCTTCCCAGTAAGCAAGTTTTTTTCACCTACCTTGAAGTTCTGTAGCACTTGGTTCAAACTACTACATGTCTTTACAGCTTGAGGTTCTCAATTTTGGGGCCAGTTGCTGCAATATTCCCTGGCGGTGCTAAGATGCAGTTGAAAACAACCTCTCTTAGGGTCTGAGCTGGAGTTGGAACAATCTTATTAAACTCTACATGCATAATATATGCTTCACTCATGCAGACGCTGCATCTAAGTAATACTGATGCTGCGTTGTAATGAGCATATACATGTTCATATAGCAGCTTCCGTATATAACTGCCAAGATCTCAAAGGTATAATAATAAAAAACATTTCTTACATAGCCATTATCCCCGCCACTTATGCATGCGCTCTCTCAAGGAGTCTTTTTGTTGTTGTTGTCGTCTTAAAACTACACAAAAATTGGCCAGAGGCAGACATTTAACGTGGGAAATGCAATATTTATAAAAGAGAACAGCTTTTGTAGAAAAGAGAAAGCAGGGCCTTGTGAAACAGTGTTAGGCATTTTCATACTTCCATTATGGATCAGTGTTACTTTTGATGATGTGACTTAAGTGAATATATGATAAATGATAATCACAGTGTTTTCTATTAATCAGGCTTTAGTTCTAATGCCAGGTGTATCTAACTCGATTTAAGATACTTATTCAAAAACAAATGTGCTCTTGAGAAAGTAGTCCTTTAGGAAGTCTATTATTTTAATTATTTTGAGGAAGGTCATAGCTGTGAACATGCTAGCGTTTCAGAAAGGGGTCCCATGAAATTCAAGGCCTGTGGGGTTCAAAATACATAATCAGGGTATCAGGGAGAGCGTGATAGGTGGCTGGGATGTTCAGAAGGACTGCCCGTGTTCTGGCGCTGTCTGAGAGCTTTAGACACAGTACTGCAGAAGAGGAGAAATGTTTCCCTTAACAGTTCTTTGTATTCAGCTTGTGTTTTCCTTTGTTTAAACGTAATTTTCTGTTACGCTTAACTCGTATACAATAAGTTTTTAATTTCTTACTATGAATTATTTTTTTGAGAAACTAACAGTGTAAACTTTATAATTACTGATACAAGGAAACACATAGTAAATACCATGTTTTTAATTTGTTCCTTCTACAAGTACTTTTTCTCAGGTTGCTCTAACATGTCAGTGTTATTCTAGTATGGAGTACCACAATGCAAATCATACATAGCAAAAGAATGTATTCAGGAAGTATCCCTGCCCAAATGTCAAGTCTGGACAAAGTTGCGTTGCTTTCCTCAATTTGAATGCATAATACCTTTATCTTTAATAAACTTTCAGAGAGTTCTTTTCTAACAAAACATGTTGTTATGCATTCTTAAGTTACATCCCTTATTATACCTACCTGTTTAAAAGCTCTCTCTTAAATTTTTGCTCTGTGTTAATACTATAGCACAAAAGCCCTTGGGTGCAGCAGGATGTGTTAGACAATGCTGGTCTTGGGACTTCGTGGCCTGTGCTGCTTCTGTCCACGTGCACTCTGTGTGTCAGCGTGTTCTGTCAGTTCTGTTTGCTACATCTGTGGCAGTGTGGTATAAAGAGGGCTGGAGGCTGATTCTGTGTGGAGAAAACAACCTTTTTCCAGGTTAGTTTCAGCGTGAATCAATTCCCCTGGACGTGTCATGACTTGACCAGCAAACAGTCATGTTAGTGCACACACACATGGGTAACAACAATGGAGAAGAGTATCAGTGCTAAGGAGTTTTGTCCTACTGTCTCCAAACAGGTTGTATCACAGAAATATGTTCTAAAGATTACTGGGACGTAAAATGTTTTGTAACAGGATATTGCTGTTCCCTGTGAACATGTAACAGTTTTACGCTGATTAAAAAACAGATATCTGATGCATAAAAGATTTATTTCAGGAGTATTAACATAATATGCTTTTTTGGATGCCTCTTCTGTAGCTCGGATTCAGCAAATGGAAGTACTGTAGTTAAGCGTGTATTTCCAGAGCCCATACACCCATATAAAATACTAAAGTCTGATTTCACTGTTTTGTTGTTAAAAAAAAACACAACTGTATAGGGTAGAAGAAATTTTCTAAAGAAACCTATTGGCATGTTTTCAATTTTTGTTGACTTAGAACATAATATACTGTCTTGCTTATGAGGTAGTACATGCATAGAATATTAGAAGAGATATTTCTGGCCTGAGGCTAGGGTTGCTGCATTATTCATGAGTAGAGAAGTTATGAGTGAGTTATGCAAGGTATCTTATTAAAAGTCTAGTACAACCTTTTATAATATCATCAAGTATTGTATGCAAGCCATATTACTTAAGTATTTTTCCTGTGAAAGCATTTTAGGGTGGAAAACTTTACCTATTGGAGTGAATGGATCCTTAATGCTGAGGTTGCTTGATATCATAAGAACCCAGGTCTAAAGGACCTGAAAGAAGAAAAAAGTATTGGTTATTCTCTGCTCATACTAAGGGCCACTTGATATATGGAGCCTCTCTGTGACCAAGGACAGGATGTTAATGGTTTCCATATGTGAGAAGGAAGGTGACACTGATGTTTCTGGTGTTAGTTTTTGTTTAGTTCATGAAAGGTAATGATGTTCCATGGGGCAGGGTGGGGAAGGGGGGGCAGGGAGCACTAGCAATCTATAATTTAATAAGTAGAACACAAGGGGGCTGTTCAGAGTTACACTATAATTGCCATTTATCCATTCAAGAGATTACTGGATCATAATGTCTTTGTTGTCACAGTATACCGTAAATGTCGTTTTTCAAGGCAGCTTAATTTGTCAGTCAAATATATTACAGGTAATATCTTTTGCATTTCTCGTTTTTAATGCAGGAAGGTTGAAGACTCTGAAATAACAGGAGGAAAAAAAGAGTCACCTTTGAAAGATAATCTCTCACCATGGGAAGTATGGTTCATTGGCAAAGAGAAAGAACAACGTGCCCGCTTACAGGCTAGAGCTACAGAGGTGAATACATCAAATTAACTTGAAGTTAAGCCTAATAGAAGATAGCAAGCACTGAAATACAGTGGGGTTTTTAATTTTTGTTTGCTGAAATACAAGCAATTTTGTCCATTATTTTTGAGTGTCTTGGGCCTCTATAATGTTTGACAGTGCTGACGTGATCCATGCTACGTGCATTCTCTTTTAGTAAAGGTTATGTTTAATTGAAGTGGTGCTGTGTAGTATTTTGCTTATCCAACTGTCAGGTAATGGTTTGAGTTTAAAGGATTAAAACATATTTATGTAATTGGTACCTTGATTTTCATCATGGGTACATATGCCTGCTTGTAGGTAGTGAAACACGACAGGGCGTGTGCTGGGTGTAAGTATGTGAAGCTCCTTGGGTAGATACCAGGGACAGTGTTATTCCCCACTTAGTGTGTAATTATACAGCTGTTTGGTGTCCTTTCCCAGGATAGGTTTCCCTGTACCAGCGCTTTTCCCCCTCCTTCCATCTTTTGCCCCCTTGCAAATAAGCAGTTCTTGAATGCTGAAGCAGAATTAATTGAGGGTGCTATATCTTTCCTTGATTAATATGTTTGTAGTTGTAGTTGATTAAATGATACTGGTGTTTAAAATCAAATTGAAAGTATTGGGTATCACAATCACATCAAAGTTAGATAATTTCTCACTTTAGTTACTGATTTGCTGTTTGATCTTGAGCAATGTCCTAACCTTTCTGTGATTCACTTTATCTGTAAAGTTAATATAACTTACAGCTGTTTTATGTGGGCTGCCTTATGCTGCTTATAAAACACTCACCACTGGAAGGTTCTGGAACAGTGTTTTAGAGGTCAGCATAACACCCAAATAGTTTGCTAATCTTGAGGAATATGTTCTGATCCATTAATATTCACCACGCATTTCATGACTTCCTCTTTAGATTACAGTTTGGTAATCATCTCTCCCTGTTTTAAGTACAAAAAATGAGCCAAAGTAATTTCTGGTGCCATGTAGAAAATGTGGTTTGTGTCTGGACTTCTCATGTGGTTTTGATGAAGAATCAAAGCAATTTATCGTGTATCACACAATAGCATTTATACACTACTAAATGTAATCTAGAAGATGTCTTTCTTAAATAGATATTAGGAACAGTTTAGGACAAGCATTACTTAAAGCCCTGTGGAAGTCGGTGGAATAGGTAAATGTTTTATTTTTACTTTATAAGGTTTTGAAAACATTAGATGTTAAACTGCAATGTAGGCAACCCAAGTAGCTTATATCGGGGGAAAAACACAATCAACCTATTTGTAAGATGCTAGAAGAGAACAAAGTATGTGTTTGTGATATAGAAATGTGTTACTGTATTTGCATATAAGAAGTAGTCTAAACTGATATCCTAAGAAACAACTGTAAAGTCTCAGGTCTTTTGTTGATGGCAGCACTGAGAGTGCCCTGAATGTGGAAAATGGATAAATATTTGGAGTGGATAGTGGATGGGATCTTCTGTTGTGCTTACAGTGCCATCACCTTTTAGTGAATCCAGGATCCTTGCAATACAGATGTCTCAGAACTGAAAGGAAGCATTAAGTTGCTGTAACTTTGCCTCAATACAGCAACAACTATATTTTCAAACTGTGTCTGTATTGTGACACTGTTTTCTTTGAGCTCTTTGTAGGCTTCTATTTTCTCGTGATGTCTTACTAAATTCAACTTCAGTGTCATAGAAAGAGAGTGTTCTCTCTGAAACTGCCTATAGTGTAGGGACCATAAAATCAGTTTCATGTAGATAATTCCATCTATGTTTGAAGGTATGAATTTTCCGTGAAGAACAGTACTTGGTGCTAATACTACTCTTAAAGAAGCTAAGCATCTCAAATTGACATCTTAGTCATGTTTTTTTCTTTATTGATTTATTTCCTTGGAGAGGCATAAGTGATTGGATATATACTGTATGTCCTATAAAGATAAAATACTACAGAGTTTCTTCTCTCATTTTCAAAATAAAGCTCCTGTTTCAAAGTTTGCTAAAATCTGCTATAATTGTGGCTTTGGGTTAAGCCCTAAGGTTCCTATAGTTCTGGAACTAAATGTCTCAAGCATGTAATGCCTTCCTGAATGCAAAGCAGTATACCACGTAAATTTTAAGTATTCTAGAAAAGTACTGCTGCAAATTAAGGTTCTGCTGACTGAAAGGGCATTTAAATAAGCTGGGGAGTAATTTGTTACGTTGAATAGTTTCCAAAGCCTAATTAAAATACAGACTTCCAATTCATATGCTAAAAGTTATACATTTGTATTTATTATATTTCATAATATTTCTGCATTGACTGTCATCCATCCTTTTGAAAATCTTAAGGAAGAATTTCACAATGTAATGGGTACATTGTTTTAACTGCAGGTCTATTTCCAGGGTTGAGTGTACTGGTGTAGATGGTCACCACAGACTTAAGATGTATACTTCTTCTTTAATTAGGAAATGAATATACAGCTTGAGAAGATGAAGCAGAAGCAAGAATGTGAAAGAAGGAAAAGGATAGCAGCAGAGAAGCACAAGGAATGGGTCCAAAAAAAAAGAGAAGAGGTAAATACTGCTTTGGCTGCAAATATTTAGCACATACCACTTTTAAGTAAACCTATGTAAAATTTTAAACTGTTTGGAACAGTGGTTTTAGTTTGCTGAATGAATGGCTGTTTTAATTGAAAATTATAAATGCACAACACCACAGCTAAACATTTTTCCAGGGCTGATTTCTGCTTTTCCCATAAGGCATAAAGAGATTTGCTTTCTGAGTAGTCAGGTAACTGACAATTGGCCTACATCTTGTGCAGGAGCCTTCTGCTAATTATAGCTGGGGCTCTGGTTTTCAGTATACCCTACTCTTTTTGACTTCCTAGATTCAATGCCCAAGCGTTTTGGGTAAAGTGTACATCTTAACTGCCTGCGATGTCTTGTACACCAAGTAGAGCCAGAAGAAGGACTTAGTTAAGTACCATTGTAGACAGACAAATAGTATGGTAAAATTTAGAGGGATAATTGAGGTGTGAGGCCACATTCAGGAAATTCTCAAAAGACCAAAGTTTGCGATTGGGAATTCCTTCATCCAAAAAAGTAATTTCTGAGTGGGATCAAAAAATTTAAGTTCTTGAGAGGGATGCCTAAACTGATGGTCAGAAGCAGACAAAATCCTGATCTCGACAGGTAGAGTTCTATGTCACACAAAGCAAGCATGTGTGCTGGCTGGCAAAGATGGGAATGTTTGGGATGCTTGGGCTTGTTCGGGCCCTGGTAGTTTGTGGGCATATGTGTTCATTGTCTTACAGCGTGTAGTTGCTCACTGTTCTGTACTTCTGGTTCTCATAAAAGCTGATTAAAAATGTCTCAATAGCACTAGCAACACTAGATACCCAGACCTCATGCATTTGTCTTTACTATTTCAGAAGTCCTCTTCAGATTCAGTGTAGAGTCACTAGAATAACCTGTGTTTGGATCCAACCTAATTGCTCTTAGTCTCAATGCTGACTGGATGATTGTCATAAACCCATCTCAAAACCAGTCCTGCTTTAAACATTTGTTATGATGTAGAAAGGGTCCTCCCTTATTAAAGTACACAACAGAAAATAGCAGATTTACTGTTCAGCACAAACAATGCCATTTTCCTCTTCTAAAATGCAAATTAAATTATAAATGTCTGTAGCTATTCATTGGCTTGAGAGAATTTGGGCTGCCTGTTAAAATCGTTCACGGTTCAAAACTGAAAGATCTCATTCTTTCTGCTCTTCCTGCCCCCCACCTCCACCCTTCAACTTCTAACTATTTGAATCTTCCAAAGATTTTTGTGAATTTACTGATTAATTATCTCTTCTCCTATTCATATTGACAATAGAAGTCTTTATTGTGGTAATCACACCAGACTTCTGTCTAGATTTTATCATACTATATTTTGGAAGGATAAGGTCATCTTTAGGCCATGTCCCAAGCTTTTACCAAAAGCAGTCTGATTTTCCTTTAAATATGATCATTCATTGGCTGGTCTTTTCTGTAAACCACACTCAAATGAAGAACAAACTGAACTAAAAATCTTAGCTGTCTTCAGGATATTAACATCTGTGCTGCATAGACATTGCCACCTCAAGTTTCTACAAGATTATCTGTGGATCTGGACACAGGCTGAAGTATAAATATGTCAATTCAGTGACTAAGAAGGTGTTTAAAATTGTTTGAAGATTTCAGATTGAGTTTAGGGTTACATTTGTGAGCACTGACCATTGCTATGAGTTTCTCAGGGAGCATGTAGACATCTCATTTTTGAGAAAGCTCACTTCATTTCCTTCTAGAAGCATCAAAAGGTGATTCTTGAGGCAAAACTCACAGTACTCTTCACTGAAATATGCATTAGGCACTCACCTTTTTCACATCCAGTTACTGATTCTGAGCCCCTGCATGTAGATTGCAGAAAATGGTTTACATAAGAGGAAGCAGTGCTTTCAGGGATGTTACTTTATAATTTCCACAAGTCTGTATCCTTCCCTGTTGCTCAATACTACACTGACAAAGGAAGAGAGGGATGGTTGAGCATACATCAAACTCTTTGCTTCATCTTGAGCATCCAGCATCAGGAAACACTGCTGGAAAAATCTTCATACTGTGAATGTGAGGTATGTTTATGTCAGAAGTAGGCTGTATATACGTAAAATAATTCTGCTGTTGTTTTGTATGCCAAACCAATTTTCTTGCATTTTGTTGCATAGCAATGTCAGTTGTGACGCTCTGACTGTTAAAGAAAGTCTTTAATGGTCAGGTTAGGAAGGAAGCTTGAGCACTATTTTTGTTCCCCAGCAGGTTCATTTTTTATTGTTTAATATATATTTAAAACTATATGCTGTGAAGTTTTTTCACACTTCCAATCATTTTGCATAAACTATTTTTGAAAATAAAGGAATCATAACCATTTAATATTCTTCTGTACAAATAGCTTTTGTCATTTAAAAGGTTGTAAATGAACCAGAAGTAATATATTCAAATATGAGCTATCAAAGAACATTCTAAGCTGTGAAATATGTTTATGTAAATATGGCAAAATATTGCAGCTCCCTAGGAATTAAAAGCTTAATAAAATCAACTGTCAGTTGCTAACCTGATTCTCTTAATGCCTTTACAGTTTTCAGTAAGATACGAGATCTCTGCTGGACAAAAGTCATCTTACTTTCTCTCCAAAGGTTGAGTCATTTGTGGGCAAACAATAAGTTGCCTATTTGACTCGGTTTGGTTTAGGTATAAAAGAGCTCTATTTTTAACAAGTCACAGAAACATAAATCAAAATATTTTAAATTTAAAATATCTCTAAACATGCTTTTGATTCTAGAAGAAAATTAATTTAACCCAACATGATTTTTCCTTTTGTCCATAAAAATATTCATATTATGCATTTTAGTGGGTTAGCCCTGGTAGTCAGCTAAACCCCATGCAACCACTTACTGCCCCAAAGTGGGTTGAGGAAGAGAATTGGAAGGGTAAAAGTGAGAAAACTTGTGAGCTGAGAGAAAGGCAGTTTAATAGGTAAACCAAAAGCTATGAGCATGAGCAAAACAAAATAAGGAATTAATTCACAACTTCCTATCAGCAGGCAGGTGTTTAGCCTTTTCCAGAAAAGCAAGGCTTCGTTACCCATAGGTTACTTGGGAAGACAAACTTGATAATTCCTAATGTCCAGCTTTTGTTGCTGATGACTGCATTATATGGCACGCGATATCCCTTTGGTCAGCTGTCCCATGTGTGTCTCCTCCCAGCTTCTTGTGCTGCCCTGACCCACTCGCTGTCAGGGCAAAATGAAAAGCAGAAAAGACCTTGAAGCTGTATAAGCGCTGCTTGGCCGTAACTAAACCACTGTTGTGTTATCAACATTGTTTTGGTCACAAATGTAAAACATAGACCACAGGAGCTGCTATGAGAAAAATTAACTCTATCCCAGCCAAAAACCAGTACATATACGTAATGCATATATTTACAACAATAACTGAAATCTCAAAAGCAGAATGCTTGCATCCCAAAATAACTGTGGTTCTGAAACTCGTGTTATTAACATCCTTGTCTTTAACTTGCATATAATACTTTATGCTATATTAACGTGATATCAAGCAAAGTTGTAAGAGCATGTTTTACATTGGAAAAACTACTTATTCTAATACCATTGTTAATTTGACTGTAGCATTTCAAATACTTTCAGTATTGTTGAATACAGAATAAGGCACCACTTTTTTTTCTTAAATGTAAATATGAGTAAGGCAGGTGTTAATCATAGAACTTTGTGCAACTTTTTTTGTTCTTTTTTTCTTTTAGTAAGTCTCCACTACTTAGTGAAAAATGTAATTTTAATGTAAAACAGGATGAGAAAATTCTATTTTGATGCTTTTTCATTGAAAACTTTGTTGTTACTTCCCTGTTGGGTGATAGCCTTTATAAGAAGGAAAAAGCAGTAAGAAATATGAAAGCCCAGAACCAAAACACTATAAAATAATGAATGATAACGTCCTTGGAACAGACTTCCCTTCCTTTGTTTGCTCTGTGATTTCTCCTGGAAGAAAAGCTTGGATTCCAGCTCTTACTCCGAAGACTTTAATGCGTACTCTATCTCACCATTGCTAATATAGAACACAGATTGTTTGGCAGCTTGAGCACAACTTTCAAGTTAAAAACTCATGCTCGCTCACGTTCTCTTTCTTTCATCCAATGAATTGTTAATTATTTTGTGAGGAGTGTTACTGCTTCAACAGAAGGGGTGTAGAATCCTGTCATCCCAGCCTGCAGTCTGGTAGATGAAGTCTTCTTTCCACAGTGGGACATGTTAGTTTGAATCCCCTTAGGCAGACTGGTAATGAAATCCAGATCTTCTGTGTCCTAGGTTAATGTTCTAACAGCTGAACTATCGTTCTGAGTCAAAGCCATGGTTGCTGCTGTGTTTTATATAGAGCCTGGTGTGCTATGGTTTTTGTTGATGGTTTAAACTTGAAAGAGATGCTGAAATGTTCACCTTTCTCAAGACCAAACACTTTCAAGAAATGTATTTGTGAGGGAAGCTTAAATACATAGCACAAATACCTTTCAACCTTGAGAACCATCATAATTTAAGAATTTAAATTTTCTGTTTAGGTGCCTAAGTCTGTCTTTACATATCTACAGCACAGTATTGCTGTATCTTTACACAAAACCTTTCTGTGAGGTCATGCATGGACAGTACAATATAAATTTTGGTTGTACCTGAATCTTAATTGTGTCCAGGCTTACCTTTAGATTTCTGTAAGTGGAATGAACTAATTTCTCATGGTTAGTGTTGGAATGAGTTTTAGATAGACTGATGGAGGAGTAATTCAGGGTGGCAAGATGATTAAAATGAGTGCTCGTGTATTTCAGCAGCGTTTATGGAGTCTGCATTCTGCTGAAGACCCCAAGAGTGTTCAGGGACCAAGTACAACAAGACTTTCTGCTTTGTCACATGTGTTGAGTACCCAAATGAGAAGAACACAGTCTGGGAGAAAAATCCATGTGTATAACCATCTTACCATTCTCCGATTACTAGACTGTATTAGGGTCTGCATTGACTTTGTGTGAAGTTGAGCAGTAAAACATTGTAAATCTGACTGTCGGTAAACAATTGCATTTCAGTGTTGTTTCACTGATCTCCTTTCTAGCCTCTCAGTCTTTTCAAATGCAAGTTCTGGAGAGATTAAAGTTGTATTTCTGTGGGCTAGGCTCGGTGGCTGAGCTGTGCAATAGGGCTACATTGAAAAGATAATAACAATTGGCTGAACACAGATTTCTGAGACTGTTAAATATGATCGATGTTCAGGATTATTATGAGGATAAATGAGGAAATTTGGATGCATGTTCTGATATTGGCAGTGTGGACTTTTCCTATATTTACCATCAGTCAGCATAAAATGATGCTAGAATATGGTAGGTAAGATGTCAGAGCAAACAGCTGTGAAACAGAACCATCAGTTATCTATGAAAAGAAAAATATTGTCACATTTTGCAGACAAGAAAATCAGGATTTCTGTGAGAAGCATCTTAAAAACATAAACCACAACAGTAATTTCTGGAAATATTTCTATTCAGTGACACTCTACATAGAAAATGCAGAACAGAAGGCAGCTCATTACTGATTTTCTTCCAGTTGAATATAGTGTCTCTGTTTTGATGGCAGCCGGGCCATTTTCTGCCTGGAAAAATTATTTAATATTTCTGCCTTCTGTCAGGAAGAAAGTGGGAATCTTTTTCAAATTTGAAATTCCTTTGATAATTCTCCATGGAAACATAGGTCTGATTTTTCTTGAAAAGTAAGCAGTTCTGATGATAAGACATTGGTTGGGCACTGCATCCATGAGACACATGCTGCTCACTGAGTTACCATCACTGCCCTGTGGGCCTCCGGATTTGTTTTGGGTGGGGGATTTCCAAATACTGACCTAGCCCAGGCTTCATTGAGTTCGGAGGCTTGATAGGATCACAGCCCAGAGCAAGTGATCCCACAGGGCAGATTTGTATCCTTTCTCCTTAATAATGTGCTTGGGTGGGGTAGCAGGAGAACAAGCCTTTCTTGCAATGAGTAATTGGATGTTTTACAATCAATACCTTAATTTATGTAATACCTGTAATCATATTTTTAAATGTATGTAAATTTACTAGTGGTTTAGTGAATAGATGATGTCTGTTTTGAACACAAGATCAAAGAGAATTTTTAAAACCCCATCTAACAACACCAAGGATAAACAAATTATATAATTTCCCTCCCCTCATATATATATGGAAGGAGGGTGAAAGGAGGGTTGAAGAACATGTACATTAATATGCACATTTGTAGCATTTTTGGTAGACTTGTATAAGGCAGAGTAATGATGGGGGGAAGCTGAGAAAGCCAGGGTGACAGAAGCTTGAAATGAAACAGGTTATTAAAGCAGCTGGGAATGTGGTGTACACCAGCTTATGAACGAAAGCTGTTCTGTGCGTGAGAGAAAGAGGAAGCGTTTCTGATTGTCTACAGAATTAATTTCTAGGCAGCTGCAAGCTCTGGAATTCTGCAGGGACTCTCCCCATCGTAAGGATGTCTTGCTGGAAGCAAAACTTAGAAATAGTTGTGGTTTTCATGGTAGATGTGCATAGGACATAATTTAACTTTGGGTCAGCCTGGATATTAGCTAAACTCATCTGAAGTGTTAAGATTAAAGATACATAATTTAAGAAGCTTCCTTGCCTCTTAATTACAGTCTTAAGAAAGATTTTTATTCAGTTTTCTGCTTCTAATTGTTTCCCATGAAAGGGGCATGGAAAGGACTATTTTTTCTGTTTTCTCCTGTATTTATTGTCATGATTTTTATGTGATAAGACCATTAGCTTAATACTGTGGCTTTGAAGGATCCTTAGTGTTGTAACACTTTCATGTGCAATAGAGATAGGACACAAACAACAAAAGATTTGAAATCTTTGTAAGCCTTCCTCAGCAATGACTTTAACTCACTGTTTCTGCATGTCTCTCTCATCTACATTCATGCTTTTTATATTTCCCAGACTGTCATTGTCTCAGAACAGGAGTTGTTGAGAGATGCATGTGGTGAATATTTGGTAATGAAGGGGCAGAGGAACAGGTCTGAATAAAAGACTTTAAGATTAATTTTAGACAAAGAACAGGGGAAAGCTAAGACAATTGTTTATTTATTTGTTTTTCAGCCAGGTGATGCTAAGAATCTGCATAATTTGCCTAAAATAGGTTATTTTTCATTTTTAATATATTTAAACATGGAAGGGTTAGTTTCATATTAAGAAAGATCTTTTTTCCATTCCTCACTAGTACAAAAATATTTCACAATCTCAACTTTTTTTTTTTTTGAGAATGAAATTCTTGTTTTTGTTGTAAATAATAATTTTATCAAATGTACAGACCTTGTGAAATTTTATTAATAAGACTTCCATTATTTTCTAATTCTGTGGAGTTTTACATTCCAGAATATGCATTGAAATTAGAGTGTATTCATATCTGGCCATTTTCCTTACACTGCAGAACAGATTCAGCTGTTGTTCACTGCAGGGTATTAGAAATGAAATTATGAAAACAAAATCAGGAGAAAATATACATAATAGCTAACTGTTTTGTGAAATTGAATGCAGTGTGTACACAAATAGCTCTTTGTCATCAAATTAGATAATTTGACAAGAGTGTAACAAAACAGTGGTACTCAAAGTATCATCATGGTCTAGGTGAAGAAACATCTCCCTCAAGAAATTATGGTAAATACAGTTAATAAGGGATAGCTTGTAAAAGAGGGGCAGGAAAATCCCACAGCTAATGCATAATTTAGCTTTTGTTGAAACTGTAGTAATGCTTCTAGCATTGGCAAACATAGAATGGAGCTCAAGCAATTTTGTAAAATGACTTCTTCTGGAAAGAAATCTGGACTTCACCGTTATGAGACACTCAGAAAAAAATAAATGCCAAGATTAAGCTAAGATTATGCTTAGAATGTTTTCTTTATTGCAAAAATTGCATGTAATCTGGATAAGAATTCAAACACGAAAGCATTTATTATCCAGAACTATGTCTTAGCAAAAACATGGTAAATGTTTTAACCTGAAAGCAATGCATTTTCTCTTTATTGTACCTGGTTTTGCACCTTGTCATCTCATCCAATAAATGGCAGAAATTAGTTAGTGCTTTGCAAGGCAATATAAACTAAAGTTTTTATTCTGTATGATACTACTATATTGAATCACTGGTAAATTTTGGTGTGGAGGACAAGGATTGAACAAGCAGATATCCTGTTTAGACCAGACTGAGAGAGTTGTGCTGGTCCCCAGCTCCAGTATTATGGCTTCTGCTTCTTTATGTATGACTGGATTTTCCAAAAGTGCAATAAATTTGGAAAACAGATGGGAAAGGGACTCATAGGCAGAGTAGGGCAGAGCTCTAGCTCTTGGCCTTTTTTGTTTGTAAAAGGTAAAATGGGAAGGGAAGTGTGTTCTTGCTCTTGATATAAATGTGTTTTTCCTCTTTTCTATAAAGAAGATAGACCCCGTTTATTATGCTTTGCAGTTGTAGTTCTAGGCCTTTGACATCCATACTGCCAACTATCATTATTCTGAGTCAGTGTAAGTTCCTGCTAAACTACACATCTTTGTTCAAGAGGAGCATGCAAGGAAAAAATTTCTTAAAAGAAAACTGAAATTCTTATTCAGCAGTTCTTTTCTATGAAGTGGAAACTGTTTGATCTCAAGTCTTCTTCCTTTCCTCAAGTCACGTGCAACAGCTTATCTGGTAAAGATTTTTGCCTCTATGTGCGTGTGCAGGTTCCTCACAGCTAAGCAAGCTAAGCAGAATCCCAGACATTTCATAAAGGTTACAGGGAAGCAAAGTGAGCTATTGTTAGTCTTCAAATGAAAATATAGATCTAGAAAATGCCATCAATATGTGCTGGTTGGCTTAAAGAATGGTCCCCAAAACAATGTTGTATACCATTAGATACCGAAAAGACGTGGAAGTGAATGATGGTTCTGTGTAGTGTGTCTTCCGACTTACATAGATTAGCAATTCCGGTTCAAACGCAGTTACCACTTTTTGTCTACCCTGGAATGTGTTTTCTTGTTTTCCCTTTCATCATTTGAAGATGAGAAATGTGTAGACTGATCATAGAAGTCCATGTATAAATAAGATAAAGAATATAAAAAATGTAGAGAACACTACAAAACATGGATTCTCGTGTGAACGTTTTTTTCATATCAATTTATGTATGCTTAAGTGTGATGAGTAATCTATGTATCTTAATGACTCTTAGAAGGGGACAGTTTGCATGAATTCTGTGTGGAAGTTTAGTTTGCTCTGGATTCACTGAGCAGTAAAACTAACCATTGTCAAGAATTGCAATATAGATTTCTTCCTCGGAAATACTGAGAAGTGTCTGAGGTGTTTTTAAAACTGGCTGAATAAATAGAGCAATAATAGCATAAGGAGTGCTGAATGGAAATGTTTTATCATGTTTTCTACAATGTTTATCCATTTAAAACTATTTTATCTGGATAAAATAGGAATGACTAGTTTCTCTCTTCAAAGGGCTTGCAATATGGTATTTTTTTCAGGGTTATGATAATTTTATTTGTAATTATTTAATAAAAAAAGAATTGTTCATTGAAATATGCTGAAAGGCTTCTATTCTGTTTTTATAATCTGTTTCATGTAGGAAAGAAGGGAAAGGGAACGAAAGCTGAGCAAAGAAATGGCAGAAAAAGCCACAAGGGAACTAGAAAAAATGCAGTTACAAGAAAAGGCTGAAGTAAAGTATAAAGAATGGTTAAAGAAGAAGAGAGCTGAAGAGGCAGAAAGGAAGAAGAAAGAGAAGGTATTAATTAACTAATCATTTATTTGTATGAAGTTACCTAGTCTGTAACTTATATTAAATACATTGCTTGATTAAATTGATTAGAATTTTTTAAATGGCAGTGTTGTACATGGAAAAAAAACTTGTACTTGAAAAAATTTGGAATATCAGTGCATTGAAAACACTGAGATATGGTCAGAAAAGAAAGATGCATTATAATGCATTTTTGGTTTTAGCCTTACGTGCTCACTGTAATTACGATATGATAAGCGAAAGAGAAATACAAACCACACAGCGTTACCTTTATTTCTTAGGTCATTGCAGGGTGACCCAGGCAGAAAACAAGCGACATTATGCACATTTTTCTCCCAACACTACTGTTATTGCACATATTATTGTTATTATTGCATGTATTTCTAATTAAAAACATTTTTCTTCATATCTGTCTGTACCAACCTGATGCTAGAATTCTAATTTTATTGTTATTTCATCTTAACTAGTCACCTATATGTTTTTATTGTGAGCTGCAGAAGACTTCTTACTTATTTTAATTTTTCTGAAGTACGGGCTTTGGGGTTCTGTAGCTCACTAGAATAAATGATTTAACAAGGCTCCGCTTACCGGGAATCATCCAGAATTCCTCTGAAATATCACGTTGGCAGTGATTATGCCTGAAAACTATGAAATGTGTGACCAGATGTCTTATCTGTGAAGCCGATTAGTTGAATTTTAATTAACATTACAGTATAATTTTTCAGTAGAATATGTAGTATTATAGGAGTACTACACTACTCTTGTAGTTAAGTGGTGGGGAGGATTGTGTTGAAAAGAATGTATCTGTATTTCACTTGTAATTACAGCAGTTGTTCTTTAAGTGCAGAACACATTTCATGAGTACATATTTCGTGAGTACATATAATAATTGCTTTGCATTAACCTTAAAATACTGTAAGCTGTATCAGATCAATTTTCAGGCTTTAATGACCTTAATTTTGCATCTTTCAAAATCTCCCATATAATTAAAGCACACTTAAATATTCTCTACTGGTGGTGTTTATTTCCTGCTTAACAGATTCTGTGTCTCAGCTGAGCTTCTAAAATGCACAGCACAAGGACCCGTGAAAATGAAAGTTATCAAACAGATTTAATCCATGCCCATTCTTTTAGTCACGTCTTCATTACATAGGCTCCTATAAGCTACATTCACAGTATCAAATAAACTTAGTTGAAATCCTAAACATAGTGGTTTTACTCTTACCTCTGATCAGCGGTTCTCCAATGCTGAGCCCTAGGCTTGGAGAGACACCCCAGTTGTGGCTGATGTAGGGCTGTATGAATACAGCTACATGAGAAGAGGGGATGGCTGTCCTGGGTGCAATAGCCTCTTTAGGCTAACTGCAGCACAGTGGGCCCTGGTCATATGCCCATTTGATTCAGAATGTCTTCTACATGTAGTCTTCCAAAAGGATTCTGACAGCTTTTTCTCAGAGAAACACTGAATTAATGCAAAGGATACAGCTTTGTTTGTTTGGGTTGGGTTTTTGTTGGCTTTTTTTTTTTTTCTTGTTAAAATGTTTAATAGAATCAAGCCCTTGTTNGAATCTGCAAATAGTTATTTACCATTTTGTTTATATTGAACAGGGCTTTGTTTATAACTATCTTAGAATTTTATTATTTTTTATTTCTTTTTTAGGAAAAAGAAAAAGAAAGAGAAGCTGAACTACAGGAAAAGAAAGCAAGATCAGAGAAAATATTTAAGGAATGGCTACAGAATGCTAGAAATAAACCACGCCCTGTTTTAAGTGGTTATGGCTTCCCACGTGAGAAGTCTGCAGGTTTGTACTTGTACGCGTATGTAGTGACTTAGGTTCATAGTTCCTTCCCTTTAATTTTTAGTGTAAAACGAAGCCTGTTTAAGATTTTCATCGAGTATCTAAATTTGGCACACGGGAGTGAATCTCATATGGTATATGTCAGAGACACTTTTACTCTGAGACTCTTTGTGCTTTTTTTGTAGCCCATCATGTTATTTGGGAGGAAAATGATATTATTTGAAGAGAATAATGTGGCATACCAAATTATAACTGGTTTTGATCTCATTTTCCTTATTGGACAAAGGAATCACTAGAGCAAATTACTGGTTCCTGTGAAGCAAATCAGTCATGTTTGCATCCTTGTAACATTAGTGTTTTATTACAAAAGTCGTGTGCCACCTTATCACGCCTGAATCCCCTTTAGAAAAGAGGTGGTTTTTTGAGATGTGAAGATTAATAAGAGGCTGCCAGAAATCAGGAGACATGGAAATGAACATATGTTCTGAGCTAAGAAATCCTTTTCATTTAGCTGTACACCTGTGTGCACCTTCTTGGCTTCTGTAATTCTATTTCCTTTTTGTTCTAAAGGGAAGTGTTAAGTAGAATGCTGTTGATAGTGTGATGTTTTGTGAGTCTCACTTTATTTTTGGGTTTTTTGTCATCCCAGATGGTACAAAAGCAGAAGAGCAGTAAGAAAAAGTATTGTGTTTTACATTTGAGTGCTTAATTAAGTTTTCTTTAAAATATATACATATATATACACTTTTGCTTTTATTTTTTCATAGAATTGAAATAATTGTTATTATTTGAATGTGCAACAGAAAATATTTTTAGAACATAAATTCCAAGCTCTGAATGTTTAAACAAATGTATAAAGCAGGTGAACAACCTTTGCTCCTTTGCTTATGTCTCTCTATAGTTGATGATACACTTTGCCTTCATGTTTTGTTTTGGACCTTCATTAGTTCCCCACAGCTGCAATCACTTGTATAAGTGATTTTTGGAGAATATTTCTCTATTCAGTTGTGTTCATGCAACAGAATATATTACAGACTTTGTTTTACCCGACCACATGATGTTTGCACTGAAATTTCACTACAGGCAAATGACTGATAGGGCAACATGTTCTTTCTGTTGCCTTGTGGGCTCTAGATTATTAATTGGGGATTAATATGTGGATACTTGGTGTGTTTTTCTCATCAATACAATGAAGAATAACAGTTAAACAAAGATGGAAAAATATGTGGGCTTTTGCGTATGTGGTGACAGGAGGATTTATTTATAGATGCTTTGAAATAATGCAAAGTAGCCAATTCATTGACATTTACAGCTTTTAAGTATACAAAGGACTGACCATTTTGAATGCTGCACAGTATTTGACCTGATCGTTATTTTAAATGGGTATTAAGAATATGCTCATTAATGGTAAAAAAAAAACCAAAACAACAAGCCCACAAAAAAAAAACAAAACAAGAAGGAATATTTATTACTTTGCATAATTTTAATTGTGTGATGTGGAAAATTTATTACTTTAAGTCATTTAAATTCTATGATGTGCCTGTGAAAGCGCTGTTGTATCTCTGTTAGCTCAGGTAACTGTAAAGCTTGTAGTGTAAATGCTCCTGCTTAATTATGTGTATTTTCTAAATGTTTTAGGGTGTGCTGATGGAAATTTGTATCCAGTTCCAGCATATTATAACCCCATTCCTTGGAAGCCTATACATGTGCCTCCTCCAAAGGAAGACAGTCTTCTTACCATGAAGAAGAGCAAGAGACCTGTCTCTTGTCAGTCATGTGCCTCTTTGCCTATGGTAATTTATAAGCCCAAGAACAACTCTTCTATCAGATCCTTGTGCAGAAAGCAGTTATAGTAAAGAAAGCAAAACTATTCTTATAATCTTGAAGGAACTGGGCCATAAATACGAAGTTATATGTAGTTATGTGTCCAAAACAAGCTGCCTTGTTTTAATTTTTGTGAACAGGTTTTGTATTTACAGCCAACTGATCAATCAACTTTTTATATGATTTTTTTTTATATGTTGCAGTTTGGTTTAAAAAAAAAAAAAAAGAAAAAAAAATCATATTGAGCCAATTGTAATGGGACTGTACCTTGATACCAATAAAACACACAGGATTGTTTCTTTCTTTCCTCCTCGTTTGTTTTTGAAGAAATTCTTTTGTGCATGTGATTATTCTTTTGGGCAGCACTATTACTGGGTTATTTTAAAAATGCTAATTATAGCATACTTTAAAACAATTACTGGCTTACTGTGGAAGGAATTCAAGACCTGCATGCAGTTGCAGGGCTATGATGTCATTGGGATCACAGAGATTTGGTGAGATATCTTACATCACTGGAGTGCTGCAATGGCTACAGGCTCTTTAGGAAGCACGTGCTGGGATGGTGAGGGGAGAGAGCAGGAGGAATGCATGAAGTTTTGCATGAGGACCAATGATTAGCCAGCTGAGACCTAATTAGTTAAGTTAAAAAGGGAGACCAAGGTAGGCAATGTTGTAGTGGGCATCTGCTGCAAACCACCTGATCAAGAAGTGTATGACATTTTAAGGCATTTGGAAGAATTATTAAGGCTTCTGGTCTCATAGGGAGACTTGAAGCACCGTGAAGCATACTGGAAGGGCAACACAACAGAGTGCAAGCTGTCAGTGTTGTTTCTGGAGAGGATTGGTAGCTTACACAGCTGGTAGAGAGAAGCTGACAAGGGGGAAGATCTCTTTGCTGGACCTGATATGCACAAAGAGAACTGGTCAGGAACATGAAGGTTGGGGGCAGCAGTGACCATGGGAATGTGAAGTTCAGGATCCTGAGAGGAGGGAATAAATAGCAGGGTCACAATCCTGAACTTCAGGAGAGCAGATTTTGTCCTTTTCAGGAATTTGCTTGGGAAAATCCCATGGAAATATGGTTATGGAGAGAAAAAGGTCCCAGGACAGCTGGGGATTTTCAAGGACTGCTTCCTCCAGCCTCAAGCATGATCTATCCCATTGAACAAAAAGTCAAGCAGGAATGGCAGAAAGCCTGCACAGAAGAACAAGGAACCTCTGACTAAATTTAAGTACAAAAATGAAGCTTGCAAAAAGGGGCAGCAGGAACAAGTGACTGGTGGAATATAGAAATACTGTCCAAGTGTGCAGGGGTGGGATGAGGAAAGCAAAAGCCTACCTAGAGTTGAAACTAGCATGGGATGTGAAAGGCAACAAGAAGGGCTTCTGTAGGTGTATCATCAGCAAAAGAGAAGTTAGTACATATGTGGGCCTACTGCCACATGAGACAGGGGCTTGATGACAATGGACACAGAAAGGCCAAGGTACTCGATTCTTTCTTCACTCTTTTTTTGCTTTTTTTTTTGCCTTCCCTCCCCACGCCCCCCCTGCCAATCTGCTGATTGACCTCAGCAATCACAGGTCCTACAATCCAGTGGGAAAATGTGGAGCAAGGAAACCAGCTGTGGTAGAGGAGGATCTCACCTCAGTCACCTAGAAAGCTTGATGGATGTGACAGAGCTGGCCAGCAGCCTTCTGGGCTGTATGAGAAAGAGCTTTGGCCAGCATACCGAGGAAAGCCATCCCTCCCCTGTACTCAGCACTGCTTGAGACCACATCTGGAGTGCTATGTCCAGTCCTGGGCACTTCACTAAAAAAGTGACACAGACATACTGGAGCAAGCTCAGTGAAGAGCTACAAAGATGACCAAGGAACTGGAGCATCTGACAGCTGAAGAAAAGCTGAGGGGATTGGGACAGTTCACTGTGGAGGAGAAAAAGCTCAGGAGAGATCTTACCAAGGCCTGTAAATACTTGATAGGTGGAGAGAGAAAGATGGAGCAGACCTTTCTCAGGCAATGAGCACAAATTAAAATACAGGGAATTCCACTTAAACATGACACAGAAATTTTTAAAGTGAGAGTGATCAAATGTTGGAACAGATTGCCCAGAGATAGATTCTCCATCCTTGTAGATACACAAAACCTGATGGGCTGCAGCCCTGAGCAACCTGCTCTAGTTGGCCCTGTTTTGAACAAGGCAGTCGGACTAAACAGTTTCAAGAGGTTCCCTTCAACTTCAACAATTCTGTGATTAATGGTGAAAAGGAGAAAGCAGAAAGAGATAATACCTTTTTTCTTGTTAAATAGTTGTGTCACTTGAAGAAATATATTGTTATCCTTTAAAAATTACAGAGTATTAGAATGTTTATTAAGCATTATGTATTATTACTATAAAATTTAGTTGGTAAGAAACTCATTAAGCTGGCAAAGGCACATTCTGGCATGTAAGTATTCTAATATATTTATTCTGCTTCTAATTTTAATACTAAATTTCTTCAGAGCAACTAAGTGTGTAATTCAAGTGCCAAATTTTTATTAATATGTAATATACAACATGGGTTATCGTTGTATTAGTTAATGATGTCTGTTAAGAGTACCTGACTTTCTGCAGTCTAGCATTTGTCGTAGGCCATACAGTAAAAACCATTAATTTTTAATGCTGGATTTGTTTAACAGTTTATTTTCCTACTTATTCTAATATGTAAGTAAAAAAAAGACACCTAAGGCAGCTCTCATGAAAGACAATAAAAACTCCGAGCAAGGGCAGTGCCATGACTTTCTAGAATGTTTTCTTAATGCTGTTTATAGGTTATTTTCATATTTTAAAGTATGTCAAGCTTTTTGGTTCTGTGGGTGGGTGTTTTTTTTTAAAGGCAGAAAATAATTTTAATGGTTCATATACTGTTTTTTTCTGTGTGTTTATTTGGTATTAATTTTGCTGTACACGTTTAAGTCTGGACTCCATAAAATATGCAGAGTGCTGAACTGTTTCCACTAAGTAGGAGAGCGTGGACTTCACAGAAAAAGTCTGCACGTTATTTTGAGGATGTAGAACTCTCTGCCCGGCTTTTTCTGTAGGGACCTCCACAACAGATTGGTATGAAACTAGTGGATTAATGGATTAGATGTTAATCTCCCCAGCTGACCTTGCCATGTGGAGATGTCTTATGAGAGTCAGAAGTTTGACAATTGTGTAAGCCACTAGAAGCTTATTAGCGTTTAGATGAAGGCACAGCATTTCACTGTAATGTAAATGATTAATTTTGGATCAGCTTGGGACTGTCTTGTAGTTGAAGAACCACATATTGTCATGCTAATATTTTCTCTAATAGTTTTTCTGAAATATCATGTCGCCACCAGTAAGGTGTGTTAGCATAAGTGCCCAACTTTATTTACAACTTTGTATTTGTTTTAGCTTTTATTCTATTGTAGTGATGTAAAATGGCCTATTGTATAAAGATAGGCATTGATAGCATTTATATTATTAACATATGGAAGAATCTGTGGCTTGATTCTGCTGTAGCAGATCTTTGACACGATTTCTGTTGGCTTGAACAATGGCAAATAGCAATATATCAGGGGTTCCAATGCTAACCCAAACAGAACTGTCCTTCAGGATTGCATGTCTGCACCCACGGTCAATGGCTAAAGAAACTGTAAATACATATTTGCTACAGAAATGGGAATATAGCACTAAATGCTGAAGTCTAGCAGTTTTCTTTTGGATAGCTCAGACAGAATAACCAAACTGAATACTTACTGGAATCTCTAGTTTAGTGATTTTAGAAAATAATAATAAATATCTAAAGCCTTTTTTTTTTTCCACCAAATTTTCTGTGGAAAATTTTATCCTGTCTTCAGAATCAGGGCAACATTTTGTTTGTAGACAGCCATCTTTAAGTGGATTTACAAGCCCTAAAATAGCAGCTTTAAAATGAGGCCCTTGCTGTAGCTGATCTGTAGTGGTGTAAATGCAGTTCTGTCCTACATAAGTTACAAATAAGGTTAAAACAAGAGATCTGGGGAGTGTACATATTGGCTCTGATTCAATCAACATAATGGTTTTGCTGAGCAAAGAAGAGAAATGCTGTTTGGATTTTTTCCAACAGGATATCAGTCACACAATGAAATGGTCTGGCCTTGCAGCATAATTCAAGATTCTGTGCTATGGAAAGCTGTAATTTCATGCTGTTGCAGCAAATAATTTACGCTATTATTTCTCAGATTTTAGAAAGATAAAATCTTAACAGTTCATTGTAGATTAAACAGCATTCTGTAGTCTCTTGCTAAGTTTCTCCTGGATTTCTCTATTCGTGAAATTTCACAGTAGATCAAGTTGCAGAATTGTGAATTACTGACTAGAAACAATCCAAGATCTTGCATCTTGATGTCTGTGCTGCTAAAATAATATGAGATTCAACCTCTGCTCCTTTTCATCCCAGTTTTCTTGCAGAGCTTGTAGTTGTAACAATTCGCAGACCATTTCAAAAACCTGACTGCTGCATTCTTCTTTCCTTCTCTTCATCTATCCATCACAGACTGTCGTATTCAGTCTCCCTCTGAAGGATTACATCTCCTATGAGCTTTTACTCCTTTTGAAAATTACTGTGTAGGTGCTCTGTAAAGTAGCATGACAGTAACTGACAGTGGATCTTCACACAGATGTTTCAGGATTGAAAGTCAGCAGGCAGTAAAGTACTTCAAAATAAGTCACAGAAGAGCATATGGTGAGTAAGAGGTCACTATTATTGTAGGCGGCCTTGCATTCTTAGGAAGTTGTCCCATTAATATAACATATTGTAATTTCACCAGTGGAAGTTTTGTTACTGGGTCTGGTGTGGAGCCAAGACTTCACCTGAGCCCAATAATGCATCAGATTATAATAATGTCTTTGCCACTGTAATGTTTAATTGTAAAATTTAATTTGTCATTTGGAAAACTAGATTGAAGAGCAGCCACTAGTCCTGATATAATTTTCACTGGGAGATTTCTGTGAGTAAATACGGAAGATTTCACACTAAAGTGCTGTGGTCAAAAGGTGAGTGTTCTAGACTGCTGTCCCCTGGGCGGCATCACGAGCTGTGTTTAAACTCAGTGACAAAAGGGAAATCTGAGAACCCTGATCTAGTAAATTGTATAAACACTTGATTACTTTGAAATGTGTTAGGGAGGTCATCGATAAAGCACGGCTAAAGCCGGTTGTGCTCTCCTGGATTTGAGGACCAAATGCCTATTCAGTTAGCATAGCCTCTGTTTCATACATAATGTTATGTCTGTGTTTTCACATGTGCAACTCATTTTATAATGGCCTATTACACAGTTGACTAAAACTGAAGTTAAGTGAGAGTAGATTTTTTTCAAAATGTGAAGGCTTTCTCTTAATATATGGACTTAAATGTTTGCTTGGTCTAACTTAGTGACTCAACCAAGGATTCCAAATATTTAATTTACAGATTTATTTCACAAATTTGGATTTACAGCAGAGTGGGTGATTTGAAAAGTCAGATAAATGAAGCTCTTAATAGCAAAATCTATGGAACTATGCTGTGGCCAGATGCAAGGGTGGATTAAATTATGTTAATTATATTGTTACAAAGGACTCAGACTTTGATTTCTTTTACTCAAGTCACAAGTGAAACAATTTCAGTGTTATGACTGCTAGACAGTCGTAAGTGGTTAACCCAGTTAGATAAATATCATAACAGATACTTATGTGTATAGGTTCTGCGGAAGACGAGTCTCTGAATTTTACAGGTAATTTGTTTAAATAATGCAAGGTTGTGTGTTTTGGTATTAAGGCAACAAGTTAATAACTAACCCAGCAATGCCAAAATGTTAATAGATGCTAGAATGTTTTCTCTGTGACTTCAGTCTGACTTAAACCCCCCAAACCTTACAAATTTTATTATACAATGACACCATATATGGTTGTACTGGTATGAAATGCATAACGTATATATACTTTTTGTTAGGATGTTGATCAGGGTAAGAAGAGGGTTCTTCAGGTTCCCCTTTATATTGACAAGTGGACATCCATCTTTAAATAACAGTTGCTGAAAGCTATGTAGAATATTTATCAGTATGCAGGAGGAAAGCAAGATGACTGTGGTATGCGAGTTCAAAGAGCCCTTCAAAGGTACTGATACAAGTCCACACTTCAGCCTTCACAGACAAAATTGGGGTTGTTATAGAGGATGGATCCCAGGATTTCCTGTGTTTTTGCTAGGTGAGTGCACTGGTTTAAAGGGCTAACTCCAATGGATTTATTTCCACAGTGATTTCCCCCTCTGTCGGGGTGTCTGTTCCACTTGAGCATAGCTCACAGCATGTTGAGTTAGGTAATGACAAATGTATAAAAAGGACATGTGAAATTTGCAAAAACAATTTCCTTAGCAGGTGTAATGGCCGGGGATTCAGGAAACAAAGATGAAAGGCAGATGGCAACTGAGGCTGCAGCTGAGAATGCACAGAATATGGTGCCGATGTTGCATTATTTATTTCACATGATGTAGAAATGTACAGTGTTGAACAGGAACAAGCAAATTCATCCAGCACATTTTTCTGTGCCAGCTTGTGCACAGTTTGTCAGAGGTGTATCAAAATTCTCCCAAGCGATATGTGAAGGACAAACGCTTGAATTACTCTCATCAGCAGAATCTAGACAGTGTGGCATTTATTAAGCTAAGTGCCAAAGCTGCTGCATTGATATAGGGTGGAACATTAAAGCTTTTGGCTAGCACTTGTTTATAATGTTGCAGTCTATTGCAGCTGACATAAAGTTTATGAAACTTCCTTGTTTCATTGTGTGTACTTCAACCGCAAATAGTTTTCCAAAACTCAATACTGTTTCGTAGCCAAATTCTTGTACTCCTCGGGAAGGAAAATGGGAGGGTAAGTCTGTTGAACTGTTCCAAGATTCTTGGAGTAGGGGAAGTGGGTAATATGACCCAAATTAATTTAGCAAGAAAACTATCCTCATACTGGTTAATCTGCTAGTAATACAAAAAGTTACAGGAACTATAATTTGAAGAAAATCTAGGATCCAGGTTCTGCTGTTGGGTTTTTTCTCTTTTTGTTGTTGTTGTTGTTAGTGAACTATTTGTAAAGTCCATGCTTAAATGCTGACCGTGGAACTATTTTCACTTCCATATTGGTTAAGCTGAACAGCTTTGAAAATTGGTAAGGTTTTATGTAATCTCCTGAATATCGTGGATGTGCTGGTCATGTTTCATGAGATTCCAACACAAATCTTTGAAAAGAAACTCCCTACTTTTTGTTATTTCAGGTGGTCTGGGTGTGTTGCTCATACATAAAATTGTTAGGGTTCTTCTAAGACTGCTTCAGAGGTATAATATTTCAGCATTAAAAGACTGAAACAGGAGTAAGGCAACTAAGCTCCAACATTATGCCTTTTAAAACTATTGAAAAGTGGCATTGCACCTTCCAACTTACCCTAAGCCTCTGACACTTTTAAAGCATAATCTTTGTGTAAAGCAGTTCAGATGTTTGGTAAAGTCACTTAAAGTATAAATCTACTTCATGCCTAGTTTGGTGTTTTGAATGGTGATTTATTGTTAATTTACTGTCCTTGCCAATAAACTTACAGAATTTGACATTCCTCAGACATTACTGTTGAAAATGTAATTTTTACAGAAAAACTTACAAGTAGTAATGATTCCAGAGTCATGGCTTAGAAAATAAGATATGTGTATTTCAGTCTCTGATCCACGAAATTTTACTTGTATATGCAAAATAAATACTTCCAGCAGAAGGGATTAAACATCTAAAGGTAACATATTCTATTTGGCCACTAGGTCACTCGCCTGAATACCCATGGGAGAAATGAATGGAAATCACTGTTAAGCGTTGACTATTGGGAAATATAGTGTTTTGATTTTTTTTCCAGAACTTTTGTAAAGAACCTCTTTTAATCATCTTTTATTTATAGTAACAAATAAAAATAGGTTTATGGTAAAAGTTTGATGTTGAGTGAACAATGTTTTAGGCTTTTGATCTTGGTAAGGATGCTTTCAGCTTGGGCTTGGATGCAGTTTGAATGATATCTTGGAGAATGGATTGAGGTGGGAAAATGTAGTTCCTCTACTAATGCTAAAACCCTAATTATTTTTACAACTGAGTTCCTTAGGACTGAAGTTACAGTTAAGGTTTTGTTGCACACAGCCAGTTGGCAGGGTATGTATGCATAGCTGGTGACCCCTATTTGTGTGTTGTAACTTGTGCTTCCCAGTGTGGTCAGCAGATAGGCTAGCTAGGAAGAGAAATAGGATTAATTACCAGTGTGACTTTATTTGTAATAGGAATATTGCAATATTGTGCTACTGTATCCTTTTAATTTTGCACATATTCAATCATAAATTATGTTTAAGTCCTACATAAATTGCAATCTAGACTTTCTAGACCGAATCACTGGTAAACAAAAGACACACCTCACAAGTTAATGATACGATCTACAAAGTGGATCCAGGGGTTGGATTGTTTTCTTCTTCTAATGCTATGAAACATTTTCATTCTGTTTTATCTTGGGACTTTTTCAAGAGTAGGAACGTGTGAATTTATACTTTTATTTGCATAAAGATTTCAAATGAACTTCTCTTGGAGTCTTAATATATATGTGTATTTATATATATATGAAAAACATTTGGCTAAGTTTTAGCGTTGCTTCAGTTTCTTAACACAAAAGGGAAGTAAAATGAATAATCATAAGTTTTTGAATCACGCTCTCAGAAATAGTTCTTCTCCAGCTTTGTATAGTTTGTAGAGTTAAAAAGTATACTCTTTAATTAACATTGAGACAATATATAGTGGGTAAAGCATGGTGTCTTGTGATGAAATCAAAGAACTAGATTTAAAACTCCTGAGTTAAGGTATCTAGCTCTGCCTCTGACTCCTTCTTAGATCTAAAACAAGCTAAGTAACTTCTCTCTGCCAAAGTTAGAGCATGTCTGAAAGCCACTAGCATTCATAAATTAGCACTTTTGATTGCCAAGTAAAAACACATGTATGAAACAGGGTGTAGGAGACTCGGCTACACTGAATAGCTGGACGATAAGGAAGACTTTCTGTTTGGCTTTTTTTGTAATGGACAGCATGTACAGTATTACATTTACTGCACTGATGTTCCAGTGCCATAAGAGGCACTGTCTCAGAGATGCAATTAAATATTATCTACAAACCAGATCATTACACGTTTTCCATGACTTTGTTTTAATTTTGTTTCTGTCTTTGTTGCGATGTTGTTGTTCTTGATTACAAGTTGAAAGGCATGCTCTGCTAGGCAGCTAAACGCGCTTTGGCAATATGAACTTTTTAAAAAGCTGAAAGTATAATAAAAGCTTACTGGTAGAGCATAAACCAAGCTCCAAGAATGTCTGGAACTAACATTGTAAGCCAAAGTGCTTGCCCTTTCAGAAAAAAAAAAAAGAAAAAAAAAAAGGAAAAAAAGAAAAAGAAAAGACCAAAAGAAAGCTTTTGCAGTAAAGAAATTTATAACTAGTTGTAATGTTTAGTAAGTATAATGTATGGAGCAACTATTACTTAGTAAAAATTTTCCTCTTTCTTACCAGTTATAAAACACAATAACTCTTCTGCACCCTGAACCCCTTTGTTAGTTTTCTAGGGGAAGAAAAAACATAAACCACAAGGCAAAAGAGAAACAACCGCTCAACCAATCCCATATGAAACCTTGACTCACTGCAGCCTGAGGCGTAGTTTAGAATCTGGTTTTTTGGAAGGACAAGTTCTTCCTGTTGCTGGAGAAGGGAGGGGAGGGATGAAAGTTTGGGTCATGGATTTCAAATGCAACTTGATTTGCAACATCAAGACTTGGTCACGGTGCTGTGTACATCCAAGTGAGATTTTAAGTGTTGTTTCTTTCCTTAGGTGATCAGCTGTTGCTATGCCTCAAACTGGGTGAATTTTGAGCAACTGCTTATCAGTTTAAATCAGATATACCTTTCCTAGAATTTATCTCAAATAATTTGAGACAAAGAAAAAGCGAAGGTCGCTTGGGTTCAGTTTCATCTCACCTAATGTTAGACACCTACATTGTAAACCACTCTTGCTACGTTCTTTTATATCAATGAGTAAATATCGGCATTCTTGGAGTACAGCAATGTTCTTTGAGAAAGGGAAATAAAACTCTAGAAGTGTGTGTTTCTTTCCATTGTATATAACTGCTATCTCGGAGGGCATCTGCCATGCAGGTCGCTGCCACTTGGTCAGGTTTATCCTATCTGTGCCAATTCTGTTCACAGTTTCTGTAACATTAGCTGCGTCTTGAGATAAACAGTGACAACTTTATTCTGAGTCTTTTATTTGGTATTTTTTCATTAAAATCCTGGATTGCGTGGTAATCTTGCTTTCATTTAAAAAAAAAAATCCCTCATTTCAAAATACTGCTAAAACAGAGAAAGCTTGGTGTTGTGATTTGTAGGCTAATGCCTCAATAATTTACAGAGAATAAACTCATGCTTTTTGCACGTAGTGAGCAACACTAATGGTCAATCCAAACTAAACTTCTGTTTGTTTGGGTTTCAGTTCCTCCCAGATGTGTTGCACCTGTTTATCAGCTGCAAACTGTGTCTCACAGCTAATGTCATTTGCACTATCAGATGGAGAAAACCAAGAAGCAGATCTTAGAAATGTAAAGACGTAATTTGCCTATACAGCTGTGTAGGTTTCCAGTAGGACAGAGGAGCTGCTCCCAGCCTGTATATCCTCAGTCCTTACAGTTTCCAGCACCGCTTTGAGCAGGAACCAAATGTATGATATTGCACTATTGAAAATTGTGATATGTGAAAAACATCACAGTCTTTATGAAACCTAGTTAAGCTACTTTTTTTTTTTTTAAAAAAAATCCTTTTACAGCAACAGTAAAATGTTGTGTTCACTGTCACTAGGACAGTTGCTCACCAGACCTTCTAGATTGCCTAACCATTTCTTAGTGCTTTCCAGCAGCTCAGTGAACACCTTTAAAAATCCAGACATGCTGCAACTAGTGAAATGTTTGGAAATTTCTGAGAAACGCTGGGTGGATTAGGAACCTCTGGAGGGATTATGATACAAGAGATTTGTCAAAACTAATTGGTATGTAACCATAACTAATGATGGAATCCTAATCAATGTGAAAAACTTTCGTAGATAACTGAAATCTTTCTGAACTCAAGATTTCTGGGATTCCCCTTTCTTCCCATTCAAAATTTTCTCACAACATCACAAAAAACAAAGTTCACATACGAAAAACTTTGAAAATATCAGGTCAAATGTAAGCCATTAAACCTAAGCAATTAAACCCTAAGTAGTTTAGTAGGTCAGGGATATTTGACCCAGCAAAAAGGCCAGCCAATGGGTAATACAAGGTTTGTCTTTGTCTCCGCAGACCACTGCATACAGTGTAAGAGTAAAGACTGAAGGGTGTATTTTCAAGGAGTTCTGAGAAATTTCCACTAAGCCTTTTCTGCCCTGCTAACAGTCTCAGGCTCACCAGGGATTGTGATATTGTGGTTGGAAAATACTTTTTTTTTTTCCCCTCTCAAGTACTTACGGGTAAAAAATAAAAAAAAATTACTATCCTATTGCTCCTGTTTGAACGAAGTTTTTTGTTTTTCTTCATGTAGGACACCTAGGGGAAATGAATATACATGTAGTGTATATTTAATGTGTGCTATTTATTGAGTTTAAAGGTATGTATGGACTTGCTGATATTAGAATGGATAAAGAAAATTATGTAAATAAGAGAATGTGACCTAATTTCCAATTTCAAGAAACCTGACCATTTCTCATAATTACCAACCCTTGCAATTTATGATGAATCTGTTACAATACATAGGTTATTTATTTTTAACCCCTGATTTTTGGCTATGATTATTTGATAATTTTAACTTCACTTTGAAAGACTATGTTTCTGTTTCTCAAGTGTGATTTGTGTGTCAGCATTACCTCTTTCCTACCTATTATTCCACACATGGTTTCCTGGCAAAATGTCAGAGGTTCTGCTCTCTGGACTTACTTGTTTGCTCTTCATTTTATGAGGCCCAAGAAGTAGTTCTGATCTGTTTGAAGCTGAAGATGGTAGATTGCTTGAACTGTGTTTTCCAGGCCCATAGGGAAAATAAATAGCATGATCTTTTTATTGATTTGGGAACTAAGTAATTCCAGGTTTTTGTCATACTTCATTGTGTCAATCCGTTTGTAGAAAACTCGTGTTTCCTTTAAAAAGAAAGGAGGGTTCAGGCCCTTTATGCCATGTGCTTCAACAAAATTTCTGATTTTTTAACTTGAATAAATGTAGTCTATAGTGATAACTATGGAAGGTGTCTGTTTAATGGGTAGGACTTCATGCCAAACCTGCACTATTGACAAAACCAGTGAACATTATTTCTCTGAGCTCTTATAGTAACAGGTCTTTATGAAAGCAAGAACCTGATAAAAGACCAGAGCATTGCAACGCTAAGAGCCCACAAGATAAGAAAAAATACTGAATAAAACTTTAAATAACATTCAGAGGCACAGGTTAAAGGGTTTGGCTCAGCCATTTTAGGGGAAATGGCAGTTGCAGAAGTACCAGCTGATGTATGCCTTTCCTAGTGGAACTTGAGCTTTCCCTTTCATTGTGGCGAGTGGAATGCAGTCTGGGAATACAGTTGGGTGTCAGAGATCCCACACAGGTGGGTTTTGATGGAGCATCTTTCCACTCATTTCATTTTCTGGGAACTTCAAGAATTGTAAGAGTACATGAAAAAAATCATATAGTACTGATACTTCTCTAGCAGTGTTCCCATAGGCTTCTTATATCTAATAACCAAACCCAATACTGTTTAGTTTACTTAATGTAAATTTACTTGTAATATATTTTTCACTCGCTGGATGTCTTTGTGCTCTGCAGTGTTCTGGACATGGTATGATTCTTGGTAAATTGAGTCTTGAAAAAGAACCTGAGACATAACTGGATTCTTGAATTTTTTTCAACGATACCGGTTACCACAAGTTCCATCCATTTGAGAGTCTTTTATAGATTTCAAAGTATTTACAAAAGAGCTAATATATGCATTTTATAGAGATTCCAAAAATTCAAAGCAGCTGAGGAGAGCAGTTCAATATCTGGCAAAGGATCTGGCTGTGTTTTCCAAAGTATATCTCTTATGTATGATACACATGTGAAAAACAAGAACTTATATTTTATGGGTTAGATCTATGAGATGAAGACAAAATGTTAAATTCCACCTCTAAAATTTTACAGTTATCATACAAATATTCAGGCTTCAGATTTGTGAAAACTTGAACTTGTTAACATAGGCATTAATTTGCCATCCTGTTTTTAAAAATGTAAATCCTCACCTTGCATTGGCATGGCTTGGAGGGATGCTCAGTGTTTTTAGAACTTAAAACCCTTCCATGGAGTTAAGTATCTACCTCTGGCACACGCATTCAGGTAGCAGAGGGGAGGAGACTGTTCTGCCAGTCAATGTTTTTGGGTTAGCTGATGCTCTGCAGCATCCTCTGCCAGTGTAGCTCTATGTTGTAGCTTCCTGGAATACCTCAATGGTTGTGAAGCTTGGAAGATCCAAGATGATGGAAGATTTTGGGGTTCTATCAGCTAGGCAAGCTGATAGAACAATAAATTAGAGGAGGCTACAATCCAGAGGGACCTGGATAGAATGTAAAGGTGGGCCCAGATGAACCTCATGAAGTTCAACAAGAGCAAGTGCAGGATTATGTACCTGGGCCAGAACAATCCTCACTATCAATACAGACTGGGGGATGAGGTATTAGAAAGCAGCACTGAAGAAAGGGACTTGGGAATGCTGATGGACAAGAAGCTGGACATGAGCAGGCAGTGTGCACTTGCAGCCCAGAAGGCCAGTCACATCCTGGGCTGCATCAAAAGATG